>JAWPHD010017299.1:0-45273 GCA_037043455.1 Cyrtodaria siliqua | reverse complement strand
GATAATAATCAGAGAGCAAACGTATAGAGTATAAGACTGCTGTAAACCTAAACCCCAAACACTAAACCCTACTCGTAGATATTTAAAGTTCCCTAGTTAAAAATAGAAGTAAAAATTAAATTCACACCAGTAGACCGGTAGACAAAAGACGTCTATCCCAGTCGAGTGTCACATGTTTGTTTAATAATTAGTTATCATTGTTTGCGGTCAGTTAACATAAACCAAACACTTCACACTTAACACGTTTTCCCAATCAAATAAACCCTTGAACCAATTTAGGAATAATCATGATTCTACGTTGTCGAAATTCAGAAATTCAGAAATCAACTTTAACAAATAAGTAAGGGGGTCGTTGTTTATTAGAAATAATTATTATACATACAATTCTATTGTATTCTATTAATAAAATATGCACTAACCCAGTCTGCGGGTTCGGAAAATCCCAGCCTCGTTTTCATTTCAAAATGCCGATTGATGTAAATAATTGTATTTTTCAACATTTCAATGGTATTTTCTCAACAATAATCAACATAAAACATGGTAAAGTTTGATTTTATTATTTTTATTGATAATAAGCATATAGCATACAACGCATTTTATTGAAACAATAGAAACAAGCCAACTTTTGTTCGATTCAATCTCTGTAGTAAACGGCCGGTCTTGCGACTTTTTGAAAACCACAAAACTCTCGTCTTGGCTGAAAAAAAAAAGTAAATCATTACTTGTTGCTTAAACCGCGCACCCCAACTTCAGCCACAGAATCTGGGGTAAAAAAGTGCGCGCTATACCCAGACAAATACGGTAGTTGTTATTTGTGTTTTATTCACAGTTCTTAACTATGAAAGTCTACTCAAAAAGATATATTACTTGCATTTACTTATACTATATATAAACATATGGACTGGTTGACAATGTAAGCTTACAGATTTTGTGGCAGATGGGGATGTGAATCTTCTTCTGTCTGGCGCTGTCTGGGGCAGGGTCGGACACACAAGTCTGGACACCTCACCCGTCTCAAAGTTGACAGACATCACGGAATTGGTCTGAAATAATTTTACTATAAAATTAAATAGGACTAATGTCACACTTGTGAACAAATACATTATACATCTGTCAACATATAGAACTTGTACCAGAACCAATATGTGATGATTTCAATAAACAGGCTACAGTTTAACAGTTTGTTTGAATGATGTTTTACATGCTTTTTAGCACATGTTAGGCCATATATGACGGTCGATTTTTTGTGTGATAGAGGCAAACCATCCCTTTCTTCCTGGGTAGAACCAGTACTGTATACAACCTGCCATCCGTAAAAATAGACACTTTCTCACTCGACAAGTCGAGCTTCCAGTGGGGTTCGAACCCGCAGCGGTGAAAGGCAAGATGGTCGCAGCGTCTTTACTATCCCGGCCCAGGAGGCACTACAGTTTAACAGCAACTACTAATGTGATGGAATTATTATTTTTTTAA
The DNA here is from genome assembly GCA_037043455.1 of Cyrtodaria siliqua. NCBI lineage: Eukaryota > Metazoa > Mollusca > Bivalvia > Adapedonta > Hiatellidae > Cyrtodaria > Cyrtodaria siliqua. Next base: position 43,800 of record JAWPHD010017299.1, on the reverse strand, counting down.
ATAGTCTGAAAAATGAATGTTTAAAACCATCCAACAGATAAAGAGATAGTGATCTTTTGTTGATGGGGAGGAAATCAATATTGAAATCAAGGGGAGATTATGTGAAAATTGTGAGGAATTCATATGGAAATTATGAAGAAATCATGTGGAAATCACGATAATTATCGGAAAATCATGGAGAAATCATACGAAAATGAAGTGAAAAATCATGCAGAAATCATGTGGAACTTAAGTGGAAATCCTCAAATATGAAATCATGTTTAAATCATATGCAAATAAGGTAAAAATTGTAAGAAAATTATGTGGAAATCCTAGAATCCTCTGGTAATTCTTCATACATACCACTTCTTCATGTAGGATGACGGTATCATCGAGTGGTGCTGCAAGTGGGGCCAGCCTCACGTGTGGTTTGTAAGATCCACTGACTGAGGGGAACACATCGTAGAGATCGAGGTAATTCGTGGCGAGTGTCTTGGGATTCATGGAGTACAGACATACCGGGTTGGCCGTACCAACGTGAAGGATGTCTGACGTGTTGTGGCCAGGACTTCGGTGGACAACTGACGTAAAAGAAGGGAGGTTATAACTGATTGTTTTACATGGTTTATTTACTAGTCTATATATTGCAACTATTAATATTTTCCCCCACTGGGGGAGCGGTGGTCATACTCAAGGGAATCAGACGATGACGACACTCAACGAGGTAGGGAGTTAGAAAAAAACCAGTACCAACATGGGATATTATATACTCAGTTGCAAAAGAAACTGGACACTTTGAAATTTTTACTTTACACCCTATCCTTTTTATCAAGTGACAGTCCCTTAATGATTCGACCTATTGAAAAACAAATTACAACATTATATTGGCAATTGAATGATAAAAACTTTGGTACCAACACGGCATACCGGTATTCATTTTGGAATTTGTCAATTTAATTCTAATTTTTTTTTATACAATTTAATCTAAACAAAACGCAGTATCTACTTTCTTTTGTAACTGAGTATATATTGATATAATGGCTTCTACCCTGGGGAATTAGACGACATACATTTTGCTCCTAGGGACGGAAATTAGACGATCAATTTGTACATTTGTCTAATTGCCCTGGGTGTTACCACCACCTCCTCTCCCACTCCCCCAACCCGGTGGGGTGAAACATTGATAGGTGCATATCTATTATCGCAAATCATGTTCGATGGTAGGGGTGAAAGCGTATTTGAGGTTTTGACATGTAAGGACATCAGAGAAGCCAGGGAAAAATTGTCTTTGTAGGCAACTATCCTGTAATTTCACATACTTACACCATGACAGGATATCTAAACTGGGGCCAAAGTTGTAACAGTGTGCCAACTCTGAAATGGTAGCCATTCATCACCATAATGCTATATGGTGGTGTGTTTTGTTTGGATGCAATTTTTTTCTAAGGGACACACTGCATTCTTGTTTTTTTAAAAACTCAAGGTGTACCGTTAGCTTTTCTACCTTACTTGCATTTCTTCAGTCATTAATATTAATTATAAGAATAGTATAAAGCCAATCGGTTTTGCAAATTATTAACTGCTGATAATATTGCTCTGATAATATTGCCATAATAATAATAATATAACTTAAAGTAGAATATGACGAAAAAAATGAATTTAACATTTTATATAATTATATGCAAGCAGGTTTAAAGTCAAAATGATACTGGATAAAGAAATCAAGATGCTAATTTCAATGCTTGATAAACATTTCAGATTACCGTGTGTCCATTTCAAGATGGAACTAATTTGAGACTGTTTTTCTTTCAAAACAATAGGTCAATGACCTTGAAGCTCTACTGATAGGTTTTTGATAGCTAGATCAGCATTCCTGTGAAGTTTCATGAAAATTCAGAGGAGTAGTCCTACAAGTTTTCATTATATAACTCTATGTAAACGAAGATGGCAGCTGGCGGCCATGTTTAATGTCAAATCAAAATAATTTTGACAAGGATCAACACCATGTCATACTGATCATTTTAGAAAAAAGTCCCGTATCAATATCACTTATAGTTTTCAAGAAGTAGTCACTACAAACTTGTATTTGAAAATCTACTTTTAGCCATGGCGGCCATCTTGAATTTCCGGCCGACCTGAAATTTTGCTAGGATCAATGAGACACCAAGAGCAACATTCCTGTGAAGTTTCATGAAAATCCGTCGAGTAGTTACAGAGGAGTAGTCGCTACAAGTTTTTACTAGATAACTCTATGTAAACAAAGATGGCCGCTGACAGCCATGTTTAACATCGAATCAAAACGTTTTTCAACAAGGACCAACATCATGTCATGCTGATCATTTTAGAAAAAGTCCCATATCAATATCACTTATAGTTTTCAAGAAGTAGTCGCTACAAACTTGTTTTTTGAAAATATATTTTTAGCCGTGGCGGCCATCTTGAATTTCCTGTCGACCTGAAGTTTCGCTAGGATCAATTGGACATCAAGAGCAACATTCGTGTGAAGTTTCAAGAAAATTCGTCAAGTAGTTTCAGAGGAGTAGTCGCTACAAGTTTTCATTATATAACTCTATGTAAACAAAGATGGCCACTGGCAGCCATGTTTAATGTTGAATCAAAATAATTTTCGACAAGGATCAACATCATGTCATACTGATCATTTTAGGAAAAGACGCATATCAATATCACTTATAGTTTTCATGAAGTAGTCGCTACAAACTTGTTTTTTGAAAATTTATTTTTAGCTGTGGCGGCCATCTTGAATTTCCTGGCCGACCTGAAATTTTGCTTTGATCAATTAGACATCAAGAGCAACATTCCTGTGAAGTTTCATGAAAATCCGTCAAGTAGTTTCAGAGGAGTAGTCGCTACAAGTTTTCATTATATAACTCTATGTAAACAAAGATGGCCGCTGGCGGCCATGTTTAATGTCGCATCAAAATAATTTTCGACAAGGATCAACATCATTCCATACTGATCATTTTTGAAAACGTCCCATATCAATATCACTTATAGTTTTCAAGAAGTACTCGCTACAAACTTGTTTTTTGAAAATGTATTTTTAGCTGTGGCGGCCATCTTGGATTTCGAACCAACCTGAAATGTTGCTAGGATCATTTAGACATCAAGAGCAACATTCCTGTGAAGTTTCATGGAAATCCGTCAAGAAGTTTCAGAGAAGCAGTCGCTACAAATTTTTACTAAATAACTCTATGTAAACAAAGATGGCCACTGGCAGCCATGTTTAACGTCAAATCAAAATGATTTTCGACAAGGACCAACATCATGTCATGCTGATCATTTTAGAAAAAGTCCCATATCAATATCACTTAGAGTTTTCAAGAAGTAGTCGGTACAAACTTGTTTTTTAAAAATCTATTTTTAGATTTGGCGACCATCTTGGATTTCACATCAACATCAATTTTTGCTAGGATCAACTAGACTTCATGGGCAACTTTTCTCAAAAGTTTCATGAAAATCCATTCAGTAGTTTCAGAGGAGTAGTCGCTACAAAAAAAAGTTTACGGACAGACGGACGAACGACGGACACCGCACCATGGCATAATCTTATCATAAATCATTATCTTTAGCATATTCCGTATAATGTTATTGAAATTAACACTAAATACGAGTACAGGGTTACCAACACAAGGTAAAAAATATGACCAACCTGTAATATACTTAAAAAAATGTCTAGCACTACTTTTTGCGCATCAAGCTTAAAAAAAAATTGAATGTTTCGAGTTACTTATGGGACATTTCGAGCTTGATAGTTATTGAATTCAAAGAAATTATTTTATAATATTAATATTTAATTTTTTAAGAAAACATTAGCTTGACATATAGTGTTCTTCTTTCTCAATTATAATTTATTCTTCTATGTCAGTATCAGTTATTCTTCTATGTCAGTATCAGTTATTCTTCTATGTCAGTATCAGTTATCTCCCATTTAGTTGAAAATATAAGAATATAATGAAGAACATTAAAAACTTCAAATGATAATTGATAATGACCTTGTCAAGAAATAACTAACAAAAGTTTTTTGCTTTTAAAATAAAACAAGAAGAACTTATAATTTCTGAAAGCAGGTAAATTAGAACATTTTGCTATTTCTGTTCGCTAAGATATCTTTGGAAAAGACTGTCCTGCATATACTTGATAATTATGTTACATTGTTCATGACCACTACGACATATAGAATAGAATTTTTTGCATGCCGGATAAGGTTTACATGGGTGATGGAAAGCCTGATCTTACACATGGGGGAAGATAAGTCACATACTGATATCAACAATGACAGTTGCATAATGTCATTGTGTAAATATATATGAAAAACGTTAGTAGTTGGCGACCTCAATGCACAGAATGTAAATGATATGTAAAAATGATGGGTATTTGGTTCAGACAGGGAAATTCCAACCTTCGGTACAGCTGTTTTAATCGGAACCTTGGCAAAGCCCCGGTTCCAATAAAAACAATTATACCTCGTGTTGGAATTCCCGACCTTCACCGGATACCCATGAAAGATTCTTATACTGTTCAACGGGATTTACCATGTTATTTAATTGCTAAACTTATTTTGTTCAGTATATATTTTGCTGCCTTACCTTTCGTCACCGCTATATCACAGATGATGTTCGTCTCGTGCATCGGGATATTCCAGAATGCCTGCTGCTCCGAGAATTTGTCTGCTCTCGCCTCAGTCCTCTCGATGGGGATAGACTGAACACGCACCGTTACTGGGCCCTGTCACATGAACATGTACGTGAATTTTATAATAATAATAATATACGCGTTAGTTTGAATTAATTAAAATTTGTATGAAACTAAATTTAAAATTTTGTTCTCGCATGAAATTTATATGAGGAAACTTCTTGTCATCAATTGCAAAATATGCCTGCCAATTTTTGTAAAAGGGTCAGAATCCAAAACCGAGACCCTCAGTATATCTTTAATTTTTAATTATTGTAGAACTTGTTGGAGTGCTATAAATAGATGGGTTTGTCTATAAATAGATGGGTTTGTCTATAAATAGATGGGTTTGTCTATAAATAGATGGGTTTGTCTATAAATAGATGGGTTTGTAAGTGTTCTATTGCTTTCAGATCATACAGCTAGCTTTAATGGTCAAATGGTAAAACATTATCTTTACCTGCAAAGTCCCAGAGTTCAAACCCCGGGGGACCTAGAACTGGGTTTTGTTATATTTGGGACCCCGGGGGACCTATAACGGGGTTGTGTTATATTTGTGACCCCGGGGGACCTAGAACTGGGTTGTGTTATATTTGTGACCCCGGGGGACCTAGAACTTGGTTGTGTTATATTTGTGACCCCGGGGGACCTAGAACTGGGTTGTGTTATATTTGTGAGCGACAAATAAGTTAAAAGGATGGAGGAATGTAGTAGAACTCAGTGGAGGTGTGTGTAAATAGGTATGTTTATAAGTGCGTTATTACTTTCTGGTCATACAGCTTGCTTTAGTGGTCAAATGGTAGAACTTCTGCTTCTCCTGCAACGTCCCGATTTCAACGCCGCTGAGAGTACTGATTTTTACTTTTCTGTTTACATTGGTGCCCTAACCAGGATATTTACTGCTGGAGATTTAACTGAGGTACCTAGGACTGGGTTGTATTATATTTGGGAATGACAAATATCAAGTTAAGGAAGTTGGCTGGTCAAGTTTTGACATCTTCAAGTCTAAACATTTTATTTTTTAAATCATAGTTTTATTTGACAACAGAATTGTTTCATTTTTTCCATTCTAGTAGATATGGACATATTGTAGGATTTAAGATGGTAACATACCAAATTTTAAGCAAATTTTTTTTCTCCATATTTTTTCCGTCATTTGTGATCATTTTTTGTTGTCAACAAAATAGGGGGTATGGGTAGCTCTGAGTAGAATTTATCCTTTTGCTATAGAATAAATCATATTTTTGTTTTCCAGTAGTGGAATACATATATAAAAGTAGATACTGAGCTAATTTTATTTTCAATCTCCATGTCAATATTGTGTGTACAGTATTTTACATTAAAAATGTCAAAATAACTCCAAAATGGGTGTAATTTAAAGAATTTTTAATAAAAAATCATTAGAAGCCTGGTGACCTATATATTTTTTTACTTGTTTTGAAAGAAATGTCATAGGACCTTGACATGATAAAATTTAAAAAAAAGTTGATCATTAGAACATAATATTTTATCTTGAATTAATTTTTCGGTAAAAACAAAAGTGGGTGGGGTGCGGTCCATATACGTTTGCTTTTTAAAGTAAAAAGACGAATGAGGATCACAATTGTTTGTGTATGATTTGAAAGATATGTATATATGCAATCGAAAATTAATTGTTGTTTTTCAATAAACGTACTGTTATGAAAACAATTGTGAAAATGTTCAATGACTATATTTTTCCTCTTTTTAGTGAAATTTTGAAGTTAGAAATATGTGCCTTCTTCAATTACGTCTAGTGGGGAAAAAAGCGTGGTAACCTAGCCTTTTTTTGATAAATTTAAATCTAAGTTATACCAAAGAAGCTTTAAATATGAATTTAAAAAAAATCTCATCACTACGTCCTTTCCCAGCCAACCTCCTTAATGGAGGAATGTAGTAGAACTTTGTGGAAGTGTATGTAAATAGATATGTCTATAAAGCATGTTGTTACTTTCTGGTCATGCAGCTAGCTTTAGTGGGCAAATGATTAAAACATTACCTTCACAACGTTTACCTGCAAGATGTCCTGTGTTTAAACCCTGCTCAGCCTACTGATTTTTCTGTCCATTTACACAACTTTCTACTTTTTTCATGCACATTATATGAAGTTGATCTCAATATGTCCATGATGTCTGAATCATTATTAAAGGATATTACCCAACAAGTAGCAAGTCATGGGTTACAGCATCGTCGGATACCCCGTGTGATTCCTTCCGTACTCTCCACCATCACGTGATGGATGGCTTACAGCATCTTCTGATACCCACCCCCACACTTCCGAGTGATTTGTTCCGTTACTCTCCACCATCAAAATGCCCTCGTAGGTTTACACAACTGACAAGAGTGGCGAGTTGCAGTAATTTATTGACATTAACCTGGTGCTAAAATGCAGTGGCAAGAATTGTTGGCTGGGAATCAGAATGGAATTTTCTCTCATTTTGTTGGATGCCACGATTTCCAAAGACCTTCAGGAGAGAATGGCTATATCATAGCATAATAATTAGGAGTCTCATTTCACTATTATTTATAGCTGTATAAATTAACTCACTCTTCCATTTAGAAATACTCGGAGTGTGACTTGTTAAGATATACAGGGACATAGAAGTTTGTTTTGATTAATAAGAGTGCATACTTTGACTCCCAGGCGCCTCGTTTCCACGGGTAGGGCCAGCAGCGAAGTACGAGTCCTGTCACCTTGACTTGGTAGATTCCACTGACCAACCAACTCCATCTTAGGAAGAGGGAATCTGAAAGTATGGTTTATGTTTTGTCTGATTTCTTGAGTTTGCTTTGTTTTTTTAACAAATGTATTAAAATACAATTGAAATACTTTTCACAGTTTTTTTCTTTCAGTACTGATTTTTAAAGATAAAAAAAAAAAAGGATAGTTGAACAACTCAAGTTATTCTATTATAATTCAAAATGTAATCTGTTTTTCTTTTTTTTGGCTACTTAACAATAAAACAATGCCAAAGTTTAAATTATCTCTGAAATAACTAGATGTGATTTTATAACAAAAAAATATATTATTTTGAATTTTGATGAATAAAATATATCCAGTTTACTGTTGTTTTCATGTTTAGTTCAATAAACCATACTTTCATATTCCATTGCAACCAATTCTAATTTGCACAATCTGTTTTATATTACTAATTAAAACAGATATTATTGGAAGTCAAAGGAAAATAAGAAGGCAGTAAAATGGATATATTTATTTCATAATGAAAAAAATCAATATCACAGATTTTACACAATTTGTAATAGTTCATACAACTTTATATCATGAATGATGAATATGCATATAGCTCTGGATTATGTATGAATATTCAAATACCTTTGTATAATTTATGCATACAATTTACACATTTTTGCATAATTTATGCATACAATTCATACAACTTTTAATATAACCAGAACCCCGCAAACAAAATTTTAGTAAGATCAAGGGCAATAACTCTGCATGGCATTGACTGAGCCACACCAAAATTGTGTCACGTACATGTACACTTCATGTTTATTATGTACACAAAGTTTTAATTCAATATCTTCCAAACTGTAAAAGTAGTTCACTCCACAAGATTGTATACGCTGAATGAAGCAATGTTTACTACGTACAACGTATAACTCCTCATGAAATTGACTGAGCAACACCAAAATTGTGTAACGCACATCTACACTTCATGATGATCACGTACACAAAGTTTCAATTCAATATCTTAATAACTGTTGAAGAAGTTTGCTCCACAGTATTGCATATGCTGAATAGCAATTTTGACTAAGTTCAAGAGCAATAACTACGCAAGGCATTGACTGTGCCAAAGAACGATTGTGTCCCGCACATATACACTTCATGTTGATGCAAAGTTTCAATTTAATATCTTGAAAACTGTAGTAGCTCCACAAGAATGAAGCTGAATATAGTAATAACTGAATTTTGACTAAGTTCAAGAGTAATAACTCTGCATGGAATTGACTGAGCCGAACCAAAATTGTGTCAAGCACATCTTCACTTCATTTTAATCAAGTATACACAGTTTCAAGTCAATATCTTGAAAACTGTAGAAGTAGTTCGCTCCACCATATTGCAGATGCCGAATATAGCAATTTTGATTAAGTGCAAGCGTAATAACCCTGCATGGAATTGAGCGACCCACATCAAAATTGTGTCACCGCATCTACACTTCCTTTTGATCATGTATACAAAGTTTCAATTCAATATCTTCAAAACTGTAAAAGAAGTTTGCTTCACAAGACTGCAAAAGCTATTGTTTGTTTTTTCAGCCACAGGGTTTTCAGCATTTACACAAACAATTTAAACAATAATTAGATAAATTATATATCACTGGATATAGTGGTAAATAAAAATACCTTAGTTTTGAAATTTTTCTATCGGGTAAGAAATAATTATTTTACAGCCAAATTACATTTTTGGTAGGGCTTTTCCCATGTAAATTCATTGCTGGGTCAGCAGAAAATAAGTAAATCTCAAATAACTTCAGTTTGCTTTAATATTTTGTGATAAAACTTTCAATGTTTTATAAATTTAGATTTACACAAAATGTTTATACCACTTTTTGGAAGACATTTTTAAAACAATGTTTTTTGAAAATGCCCTCTCAAAAACATTTTATTTCTCAACTATTTCCAAAAGTAAGGAATTTTTATTTACCGCTAATAATCAAGATAATGACTTGAATTGAATTGCATTTTATAGTTGCACCAACAGCTAAGGTCATATGGCAACTTTCCAGCTTCCATTGGTGGAGGAAGACCCCAGGTGCCCTTCCAGGCAATTATTGTGCATGGGTGGGCACCTGGGTAGAACCACCGACATTCCGCAAGCCAGCTGGATAGCTTCCTCACATAAAGATTCCTAGGCCAATGAGGGATCGAACCCACAGCGGTGAGGGGCAAGTGATTTCAAGTCAGAGACTCTAACCACTGTCCACAGACGCCTCTACTAATAATGACCTATTTAGGTACCAGTCAAATTTTGTCTGAAAAGTCAATAAAATGTTTAGCAAAAACATGCAGCAAAACCGTAATATCAGAGCAGATTCACGATTTCAGGAGAGAGATGCACCTTTTTGCTTTTAAAGGTTTGAACAACCCAAAAAATCTTTGTCAAATGTTAAATTTAAGATCATAAATGAATCTCCGAATTTGTGGAGCGCTAGCTAGTCGGGTTTAAAGGGACACTTGGCAATCTTGAAGTCATTATCAAGCATTTAAATTAGCCTCTCAATGTATTAATCCAGTATTATTTTGGTTTTATATCTGCTTGGATATATTTAAATACAGTTTTGAGGGTTCAACTTTTCTTCGTTATTCTGCCATAGGTTTGAATATATTATTGGTGAAATGTAATCAACAGTTAGTAATATGCAAAAACAATTTGCTTTAACATATTCTTATAATTAATATTAATGACTGAACAAATGCAATTTATGTAGAAAAACTAACGCCGCAGGTTTTAAAAAATCAAGATTGCCGTGTGTCCCTTTAAAGCTCATTAGAGCTTGTCTTATAAATATTATTCAACTTGACTAGAGTAGATATTGTGTAATTTCTCCAACTTCTACTACTAGGTAGAGGTGTGGGCGTGTTACCCGAGGATACATCAAGGGGTGTGCGCGTGTTACCCGAGGATACATCACTTCAGTGAGACAGAATCAAGCTTACTCTTGTGCCAGCTGTATACTATCGGGGCTGGCCCCTAGAGGAATGCCGTGTTTCTGCATCGTGGTTACTAATGTTTCTTGTAGTTCTTTGTTATACGAGTCAAAGTCAAACACATTCCTCACAACTGAGGTCAGCCCTTCATTGGGGTATCTCTGAAATGTAATAGAATTGTTCTGAGAATTGTTGATTTTTAATCAAAGTCAAGCACATTACGCACAATTGATTTGTGACCTTCACCGAGGCTGAAATGCAACATAATTGTCAGAGAATTGACAATTTCTATTCAAAATCGAAAAGATTCCACAAAACTGATGTAAGACCTTTATTTTGGTATTGCTAAAATATAAAATTATTGTTCTATAAAGAATTGCCAATTTCTAATCAAAGTCCAACACATTCTGCAAAATTGATGTAAGAATTTCACTGTGGCTGAAATAATGTAATTATTCTGGGAAATGTCAATTTCTAATCAAAGTAAATAAGTAGCTCCCTTGCTTGACATTCAGTATATAAACGGTAGTTCTAGGTCGGCCCGGTGTCAGTATAATGTGAATGGTGGGGTATCATGATATGTGTCTACAGTGTGGTATTCCAGTGTGGCCCGGTGTCAGTATAATGTGAATGGTGGGGTATCATGACATGTGTCTACAGTGTGGTATTCCAGTGTGGCTCGGTGTCAGTATAATGTGAATGGTGGGGTATCATGACATGTGTCTACAGCGTGCTATTCTAGTGTGGCCCGGTGTCAGTATAATGTGAATGGTGGGGTATCATGACATGTGTCTACAGCGTGGTATTCCAGTGTGGCCTGGTGTCAGTATAATGTGACTGGGTGGGGTATCATGACATGTGTCTACAGCGTGCTATTCCAGTGTGGCCCGGTGTCAGTATAATGTGACTGGTGGGGTATCATGACATGTGTCTACAGTGTGGTATTCCAGCGTGGTATTCCAGTGTGGTATTCCAGTGTGGTATTCAAGTGTGGTATTCCAGTGTGGTAACACTACACAACTGAGCATAGAGCTCACTGCTACAGGCAGACACCTTAGTGATCTGACTGAAAAGTTGTTAAAGGTGACAATAAACCCCAAAGATACTGTATGACAGGGTATACTGAGTATAGTGAGCCAATGAAAATTTCCTCAGTTTAAAAAACAAACCAATAAGAAACCTACCTGCAAATGTTTAACCATATTGACGACCTCTCGGGTGGAGTAGGGGTACGATATCAGTCCCTGGTCTGCCATCTCTCGCAGTTCTCCAAAAGCAAGCACAAGTTTCTCTAAGGTGGACTCTGGGACGTCCGGACCGTACTGCCGCAACATGGACATCTCCGACGCCTTGTCAGGGTTGTCAATTGCGTGACAACTGAATATGTCACCTAGAAAAAATAATAAAGAGGTTCCAATCATTTACTATTACCAAAATGCATGCAAGACTGCAAGTTAACATAGTAAAAGAACCGGTCTTCTATCCAATTCTGTCAGAATAATCTGGTCTCCGAAAGCAGCTGGTCTTTCAAAAGAAGTTGAATATAAATATATTCTGCAAGAATGCAAGAAAAGAAGCAATAGTGTCTGATGTACATATTTTATTTAGAAAATTACTAGATGGTCCATGTCAAGCAACATGGTTGCCTAAAAAAGAGGTCAAGGTCAATATTGGAGACCTACTTAGAATGTTTTTTATAAAAGAATACAATACAAAGATTGAAGGAAAGTAGTGAACTAAATGCAAATATGAACATTTTCAACCATACTTACACAACCACTGAAACGCTTACTTTGAGCTTTTAAAATGCTTCATAGGTCCATGAAGATATTTTGAAAGTTGATGAAGATAATATCTTTCTTGGGAGGAAAGGCTGATAATTGAAGCCTTATGCCCTCTGAAGAAAGAAGCATACTGCCCCATACTAAACCAGAAGGCAATGCTCAACAAGGAGATGTGGTGGGGATGGATGGCGGTTAGACGCGAAGATATACAGAGTTTATTGTAACTACTGAGGATGTAAACAATGAAAGGATGCTATTTGGCTGAATTTAGTCATGTGACTAAAATGTTAATGAGTAACTGTAACCGGAAGTATTGCATGTAAACAAAGAAATCGAAAGTAGGGTTTGTTTTGGTGAGAAGCAAAGTGTATGGGTGTATGGTATTACGATTTCTCATAAACCACGTTTATTACATAAACTTCCATTTATGCTTAATCTACATACATGGATAGTAAAGGTGACAAAGAAGAAACTAAGTTTATAAAGTTTATTGGCATAACTGACTTAGTACCCCAGACTAAGATGACTAGATTGTAATGACTAGTTAAGGTAATGACTAGTTATTAGTATAATATACATAGTCTGGTGAGGGCTGAGCCAGCATGCCTCATTCTTTCTTGGGAGGAAAGGCTGATAATTGAAGCCTTATGCCCAAAGAAAACATTTGTCAAATGTTTTGATTTGTCAAATGTTGTGATCCCAAGAAAGAGAGAAATTGACACCTTAAGTAATGTCCTTGATGAGCAATACATAGAACAGATGATGAAAATAGGAATTAAATGACATAGTTGAAAGTACAACATTATGATACAGATGATATGTAAGCTGCGGACGTTGACAGCAGGCACTGACGAAGGCAGGCAACAGTGTAAGATGCATCAGCCTACGATGGCAGGCTACAGGCATGAGATGCATAAGCCTGCGATGGCAGGCTTCGGACGTCGACAGCAGACACTGACGAAGGCAGGCAACGGGCGCAAGACATGACGGGCAACAGACATGAGATGCATAAGCCGACGACGGCAGGCCTCGGTCGTCGACAGCAGGCACTGACGAAGGCAGGCAACGGGCGTAAGATGCAGCAGCCCACGATGGCAGGCTACAGACATGAGATACAGAAGCCTACGATGGCAGGCAACAAACATGATGTGCATAAGCCTACGATGGCAGGCTTCGGACGTCGACAGCAGGCACTGACGAAGGCAGGCAACGGGCATAAGATGCATCAGCCTACGTTGGCAGGCTACAGACATGAGATACAGAAGCCTACGATGGCAGGCAACAAACATGAGATGCATAAGCCTACGATGGCAGGCTTCGGACGTCGACAGCAGGCACTGACGAAGGCAGTCAACGGGTGCAAGATGCATCAGCCTACGATGGCAGGCTACAGACATGAGATACAGAAACCTACGGTGGCAGGCTAAGAAACATGAGATGCATAAGCCTACGATGGCAGGCTTCGGACGTCGACAGCAGGCACTGACGAAGGAAGGCAACGGGTGCAAGATGCATCAGCCTACGATGGCAGGCTACAGACATGAGATACAGAAGCCTACGATGGCAGGCAACAAACATGAGATGCATAAGCCTACGATGGCAGGCTTCGGACGTCGACAGCAGGCACTGACGAAGGCAGGCAACGGGTGCGAGATGCATCAGCCTACGATGGCAGGCTACAGACATGAGATACAGAAGCCTACGATGGCAGGCAACAAACAGGAGATGCATAAGCCTACGATGGCAGGCTTCGGACGTCGACAGCAGGCACTGACGAAGGCAGGCAACGGGCGCAATATGCATCAGCCTACGATGGCAGGCTACAGACAGGAGATACAGAAGCCTACGATGGCAGGCAACAAACATGAGATGCATAAGCCTACGATGGCAGGCTTCGGACGTCGACAGCAGGCACTGACGAAGGCAGGCAAGGGGTGCAAGATGCATCAGCCTACGATGGCAGGCTACAGACATGAGATACAGAAGACTACGATGGCAGGCAACAAACATGAGATGCATAAGCCTACGATGGCAGGCTTCGGACGTCGACAGCAGGCACTGACGAAGGCAGGCAACGGGTGCAAGATGCATCAGCCTACGATGGCAGGCTACAGACAGGAGATACAGAAGCCTACGATGGCAGGCAACAAACATGAGATGCATAAGCCTACGATGGCAGGCTTCGGACGTCGACAGCAGGCACTGACGAAGGCAGGCAACGGGTGCAAGATGCATCAGCCTACGATGGCAGGCTACAGACATGAGATACAGAAGCCTACGATGGCAGGCAACAAACATGTGATGCATAAACCTACGATGGCAGGCTTCGGACGTCGACAACAGGCACTGACGAAGGCAGGCAACGGGTGCGAGATGCATCAGCCTACGATGGCAGGCAACAAACATGAGATGCATAAGCCTACGATGGCAGGCTTCGGACGTCGACAGCAGGCACTGACGAAAGCAGGCAACGGGTGTAAGATGCATCAGCCTACGATGGCAGGCTACAGACATGAGATACAGAAGCCTACGATGGCAGGCAACAAACAGGAGATGCATAAGCCTACGATGGCAGGCCTCGGACGTCGACAGCCGGCACTGACGAAGGCAGGCAACGGGCGTAAGATGCAGCAGCCTACGATGGCAGGCTACAGATATGAGATACAGAAGCCTTTGGTGGCAATGGGCATGAGATGCACAAACCCACGATGGCAGTAAACGGGCACGTAACTGCATAAACCTACGATGGCAGGCTTGGGACATTACATGGTACAGTCTACGATGGCAAACAATGAACTTGTGAGCCTACGATGCAGACAAACTGCATAGACTCTGATCAGATTTATGTATGAGCCCACGAGGGCATGCACATGTTACGAAGGGCAACATTTGTAACAACAAAATGAAAGCAAAATATACATGTGATGAGCATCAAAGGTATGTTAAAAGTCTCATAAAACGTAAATGTATATGCGAGTACATGTAAAAATAACGAAAACAAATGGAAATTGAGTGTTGTAAGTTGATCTACATGTCACTACATATAACAAAAAATCAGTCAAAAATGACAAGGAAATTTAAATCATAATTATGTTGCAAACATAAACACTGACGAACGACTACCTATGGCACCGTGAAACTTAGATGTACCAACATTGCAATGGCCTAGTGCAGGCCTATTATGGCAAGCAACGGGCTATGGATGCAGGAATCTACGATGGCAGACAGCGGGCAACGGATGTGTTGGCCTATTATGGCAGGCAATGGGCTATGAATGCATTAGTCAACGATGGCAGACAGAGGGCAATGGATGCATCGGCCTACTATGGCAGGCAATGGACTATGGATGTGTTGGCCCATTATGGAAGGCAACAGCCTAGGAATGCATTAGTATATGATGGCAGACAGCTGGCAGTGAATGCATTGGCCTACAATGGCAGGCAACGGGAGATGGCTGCATGAATCTACGATGGCAGACATCGGGCAACTGATGCATAGGCATACGATGGCAGGCAATGGCCTATGGATGCATGAGTCTACGAATGGCAGCTAACGGGCAACGTATGCATTGGCCTAAGATGGCAGGCAACGGGTTATGAATGCATTAGTCTATGATGGCAGACAGCGGTCAATGGATGCATAGCCCTAAGATGGCAGGCGACGGGCTATGGATGCACGCAGCTATGATGGCAGACAGCGGGCAATGAATGCATTGGCCTACGATTGCTGGTAGCATGCTGAGGATGCAAGAGTTTGATGGCAGACAACGGGCCATGGATGTGGTAGCCTATGATGGCAAACGGGGGGGGCTATGGTAGACGCCCACAATAGCGGACTGTGGGCTACAGATGCAGTGGCCTAAGACAGCAAATGGCAGGCCATGGCTATGTTCCATAGATCTATGCCAGACAACAGGCAATGGATGGATGCAAATTGATGATGGTAGACAATATGGAACATATGCATTAGTCGATTATGGCAGGTGGCAGATAGATGAGGAGGACTCCTGCAGATAACTATGTTGCGGCGATAGATAGATACCGCCTATTGGTAACTAAGGCACATGTTCGATACAAGTATGTTTAGGCATGTAATATAAAACAAAATGATAATAATTTCAACATCCTGTCTACAGATTTGTAATACAAGTTCAAACTCCTTACATGATGAGTAGTGCTCTTGGTGAGATACATGCTGGAACATAAAACAGTATGTACAGTTTTATGTTTCCTTAAGTATGTCATTAGTTGTTATGACAATCTATGAATTCTGAATGCTGGTGGCAATGGAGTTATTTTATGTGAAACACATACTGTCTTTTAAAGTAAGTGTATAAGATGGTTAGTAAGTAACAATAGCCAAACTGGGAGCTCATAGTTTAATGGTTCACAAATTATGTGTTCTTTGACACAGTAGTTCTGATGCCAGTTTATGAATCCAGACTGGTGATGGCGATGAAGACCTTGTAGTAGGATGCATACCGTCTTTGCAAACATGTGTATACATCGTGATACTAACACCAGCCATTTTTAGAAGTACTACTTGAAGTTCATTGACATGATAAAGTAGAAGCACTCTGAACACGTGTGACGTTGAAATGTAAGCCTTGATGCAGTGGCTAAGCCTAACATAGACCATATGAAGAAGTACTATGAACACCCGTACTCCTTCAATTAACCCTATGTAAGAGTAGAAGCACTGCAAAAACTCGTGACTTCTAAAAGACATGTATAACCTTGATGCAGTGGCTAAGCCTACAAAGACCATATGAAGAAGTGCTATGAACACCCGTACTTCTTCAGTTAACCTAGTTAAGAGTAGAAGCACTAAGAACACTCGTGACTTCTTAAAGACATGTATAACCTCTTGATCAACCCTTAAACTGAAGGATAAAGAGATATATTCCTAAAAACACTCATACTATTCGCTTGTTTCGTCTATGCGAGATAAAGCTTGGTTGTTTTGTTTCGTAGTAACCCCAATCCACTGAAGTTTTCAACAGTTCATAGTGTTCTGCCTTTCGTTCTGCCTTTTTTGAAGAAAGCAATATGGTAGATGTAGAAGTGTGTACCTCCATACTGACGATACAAGCCATTGATCAGTCGCTATAGCTCTGTAGTTCTTTCCTCTTGTAAGGCTCTGTTTCACACAACATGTCCTTGGACTTCGAAAATGCTGCTCGAAACTCGTGGCTCCTGTTGTCAGTTGATCATATGCTGTCCATTCTGGTCGTGTGTTTCATTGGCAGCAACCATGCCAGAGATGAGCAGCATTGCTAAATTCACGTGTTAGTGTGCAGCAACGTCATTGTTTAATTTTGGAGGAATGCCATTAACTGCCGGGAGATCGTTAGCTGGCCGGCGTAGCGTGATAGAGTTTTCAGGACCTAATCTTGCGTTTCCGAGCCTGTATTTCTGTCAAAATCGGTAGAAATAACCTGGTTGGTATCAGGCAAGTTGATCCGTCCCGAAAGCTAAGCCAGATTAACCTGCATGTCGCGCATTTCCTACCGAAATAGGCCGATTTCTCCTGGTGGTGTTGCATAATTTGTTCCTCCGTGGGCGCCGACATTTTTGTTTGTGACGTCATCTTGTTCGTGGTCAGGTGTTTCGTCACGTGATACGGATTCCTGTCTGTTTATGGAGTTCCTTTGTTTAATCCGCGCATCGGCAGGTACTTCGTCACGTGATGCGGATTCACGTCTATTTTTAGAATTCCATTGTGTTTGACCTGAACAATTTTTTCAAGTCTCTTCCGGGATTGAATTCTCTTTAACATAGCCTTCGTCAAGGACGACGGCACTTTAATTCCTTACTTCGCTAGAGCTTCTCGAAAACTCGAACACTCCCCAATTTTTTATCGATATCATGTCGTATTCTTGACGGGCGTCCATTTGCGAGTCGGGAAGGTCGACTCGCCCTAATTGTACGATTTTCCTTTCAAAATGAGGAGATCGCAATTCGAATCGATACGGTCACTTTGCTAATAAGATCTTCGAATGTTCGATGAATCATAAGGCGAGTGATACATCTCTTAGAAATCCGCACAAGAGATGTAAATTAAATATTAGACGCGAAGATATACAGAGTTTATTGTAACTACTGAGGATGTAAACAATGAAAGGATGCTGTTTGGCTGAATTTAGTCATGTGACTAAAATGTTAATGAGTAACTGTAACCGGAAGTATTGCATGTAAACAAAGAAATCGAAAGTAGGGTTTGTTTTGGTGAGAAGCAAAGTGTATGGGTGTATGGTATTACGATTTCTCATAAACGTTTATTACATAAACTTCCATAATAATTTCAGATGCATATATTAAATGAAGTGAGTTTTTTCTGTCACGTTTACTCTGCATATAGCGTTAGGCAACCTCAGATGGAGATGAGAGGAAGGATGAAGTTTCCCATCAGATATGCCTCAGCCAAGGAGCAAACCCAAGCCGGGCAGAGGTCTGTAGCTCTAAAGCAAAAAGCCTTATCTGACGATCTACCGAGACTGCTAGATGCATTTATAGATCATATAGGCATAAGTTAGACTTGTACCCAGTCAATAGGAAACAAATCTGAACATCTATGGAACCATCATGTATTGATCTGTGGAATCAAATTAATAACTTACCCATAGCACCGAAGAAGTCATTGCCCAGAAAAGGAAATCCAGGTCTGTTTGCCAGTACAACCATCCTGAAGTCAGGGTGAGACACTATCACTTGTTGAGAAGGACTCACACCAGAATCAGCTGAAATACATATATAGTAGCAGTTAGTGAAGTAAAAGATAAAAAGAATATACATGTTATGATTAGGTGAATAGTGAACTGAATTGGGGTTTTAAGGCGCACCAACACATGAAAGGTTATATGGCGCCTAAAAGGAATGAACATGCCAGGGTCATCCTCCATGTACATCGAGATAAAATATGGAGAACGGGCCTAGAACCTTCTCACCCTGAACTGCAGAGTTGCTGCAAATTCTGTTGTAGACACTCCATTTATGCTGGAGTGATGGTCTAGTTTTTCTGCCACTGCTCTAGTGATATTAGCGAGATGGCACCTGAAACAATGCAGGGGTCATGATGAAGACCTTTAATGAGCATGAACAAAAAATGATAAAATGAACATGAATTTGGGGGGTTCTACCCTTCTGCCTTTTCCTCCAATGGGATCTGCAGTGGCCCTATTCTTTGCCCCGTAACCAAACGGGGTCCCCCGAACCACACGGGGCTTAGGTGAATAGTCTAGTTGAGTTTTCTATTATTGACTGGGAGTAAATCACCCCACTTGAGTGGCAACCACAGTCTGGATAATGCCATATTTGCAAGAATGACCCAGTTTTGTGACTAATAAATCATTCAAAATCCCAAGCTATTTAAAGCTGTTGACACACCAACTTACCAGCCACAATCCTGCGACCATCAGCCAGATGCATTTCTCCGCTCTCTACCAGTGTCTTTAATATACACGTGACGTGGGTGGGTGCTTTATCTGCCTCATCCACGACTAGAACATTGCCGGATTTCACTGCTCTCACCTGTAATGTTACATAGCAGAATAACAGAGTTATTTCAGCAAACAGGAAAAAAATATTTCATTTTAATCATACAGGTACACCAGCTAAAGATAAAATATGATTTTCAGAAGAGGTTAACTTGAATACTCAATCAGTTACCATGTTGAGCTGCCTCAAACCCCATGGATACGGTCTTGCACTTCAGAGCTGCAGACCTCCACATCGCGTGGGTTTGCTCCCTGGCGGAGGCACGTCTGATGCAAAAATGACGTTACATGTATAAAGTGAGCATAAAATCCTATTTTATTTCATTTACTTTTGTAGTCTCACAAGGTCATCTGGAAGTGTTTTCAAGTTAATGACCTGTAAAAGTGAAGTTCAAGGTCATAATGATCTGTGAAAGTGAAGGTCAAAATGAACTAAAAGTGAAGGTCAAGGTCATAATGACCTGTTAAAGTGAAGATCAAGGTCATAATGACCTGTAAAAGTGAAGATCAAGGTCATGAGCTATACTTACCAATATAAACAAAAATTTATTTAAGTTTTGTTAATCTAGCATTCTAGTGCATGCAGTTCCTTGGAAATACAGCTAAACGAAAAAACTATTTCGAAAAAGCAAAACAAAAATGACTTTCGTTTCTCAAGTCAGTGTTTCACTCAATATCTAACCATTATAGCACGCTTTTCATACTAATTGTATTAATGTTATATTGTTTTACTTACAAGCGGTGAATCTTCATAAATAATGACCCCATCTTGGACTGTGGGCTGTAAGGTAAGAGTCTGAACTGTAGTGTCCCTGTAATACACAATGTCAACAACTTCAACTGTCGAGTCATAATTTGAAAGAGAAATTAACACACGGCTGCATCGAAAAGAACATCTTTACACACTTGAACATGGACTTGTTCAGAATGCAACAGAATGCAAAACTCTGTTCTTTCATCTACATACCAATTCAAAAGCGCCAGATTTATAAATGAACCAGATTTATAAATGAACCACGTTTTTATCACAGCTGAAATGAAATGGGTTTACAAGTCCTCCTTACACATATTGAAACAGCGACAGCAACCTCAGAGGTACGAGATGAAGATTCCACAAGACATGCCAACATCATGGCACGAACCTATACACGGCAGAGGTCTGCAGCACTAAAGTGCAAGGCTTTATCCAATGAGCTAGCGAGGCCACGGTGGACAAAGTTGAGATCACTTCTAAGAGCTTACCTGTGTAACTGTATGTACTCGCGAGGTCTGTTGAGTAGATGCAGAAATCGATCTATAATCTTGTTCTTGCCCACCCCCTGGTTGCCGACCAACAGTAGATGTTCTCCCAAGATAAAATCCTTCAACATGTCTTCCATAACAGATAAATGCTGCAATGTAAACGCAGAAATCTGAATAAGGTTCAACAAAATAAAGATTTACTTTGGTTAGCAAAGCAAAGGAAAAGAAAACTAAAAGTTGGTTAATAAAATAAAGGAATGATGGGCATTAATCTTGTTTTATCTTCACAAATGATAGAGATTTCCTGGAGAATGTATGCATCAATATCACTGATGTCTCATGATCCAACAACTGTCTATACATTATTAAAGTGTTTTTTCTCTCATTAGCGTTAATAACACAGAGAATGCTTGATAGATACTACAAGACTGCCTTGTCCCTTTTGATAGAAACTAATAGCAATGGTGGTTTTAATTGTTTTGATTATTTTTTGGTTTTTGTTTGTTAACATGAATTTCATCAGTCGTTTCATACATTATTACAATGTAATAAATATGAAATGATTACTATTGTAGTTTTTCGTTGTTTTTATATTTGCTTGGGAGTAGTGCGAGAACTAGAATATACCTGGGCATTTTCATAAAACAGTACATCTGGAACTTTAGTTTTATTGTCTGGGTCGTACACGTCCACCTCTGTGGTACCAATCCTCAGCCTGTTGTTCTTTATTTCACCTGAAATAACAACTACAGTAGAAATATCGCATAACTTCCACAAACACTGTGTGCTCATAAAACCGTAAAGACTGGCAACGATGTCGTGCAGCACATTTCATGACTTCAAACTGAAAAATCCAGAGAAGTCATTTAACAAAAAATAACGAACTGGGAAAACAAAATATCAAAATGGGCCTAATAATCCAATGGTATAGTTTACCGACCTCGACCACAATATAAACAGTATGAGAATTAAAATGCACCTGTAGTAAGAGACCAACAGTGTTAAAGATGAAATTTGTCCTAAATCAACAAATCCGTTGTTGATATGTTTTTAATTATTAAATATCATTATAAATACGATGTTTACTATGCTATTGATGTATGTTTAGTGAAAATATGTTTTTAAAGATAAAAACCGAAAAGGCGAACAGGCATTGCTAAAAAATCGAAAAAAATCTAAGGGGAAAAACTCTTG
The DNA here is from genome assembly GCA_037043455.1 of Cyrtodaria siliqua. Classification (NCBI taxonomy): domain Eukaryota; kingdom Metazoa; phylum Mollusca; class Bivalvia; order Adapedonta; family Hiatellidae; genus Cyrtodaria; species Cyrtodaria siliqua. Next base: position 21,723 of record JAWPHD010017299.1, on the reverse strand, counting down.
CGCGAATTACCGGAAATGACGTCATTGGGAACAAACTATTTTTTGTTTACATTGGGACTGAACGCAAAACAGTATACCTTGTGTGAAAATGTGAGAATTAAGCGATGTCAGAGGAAATGCCCGTGATAAAACGGTTACACCATGTGCAACCTTACGATTTGGAGCCAAAATACGTGTCTGAGGACGAAAATACATCGGATTCATCAACTGATGATGAAGTCGTATGCGGTGCAGGTGCAAATGGAGAGCATGTAAAGACTATCGTGTCATGTCATTCGTTACGTTCAGTGGTTCATTACACTATTCACTAATCTAACAAAATAGCGTATTTATACACTTACAGCAACAACAAACAAAAAAACAACGTAACATTGTTTTCATCGAAATCTGACAGTAAGTCACCCGCAACACTGCAATATCTTGGTACAGACCCAGTTGCGTTCAAGTACCCCAAATAAATGTAGAACGAACGCTGAACAAACGGAAAATGAACGCAGAATGAACGCAGAACGAACGCAGAATGAACGTTCGTTTTCAGCGTTCAGCGTCTTAAAAAACGAACGATGAATGCATTTTTTTATAACGCTAAACGCTCGACCAAACGCAACGAACGAAACGAACGCAAATGCATTTCGTTATTTCGGATAACTTTCAATATTATCCTTTTGAGTACATAATTGAAGTCTCGATTTAAACGAAGTGCGTTTTGCAGTAACTTAATATAAAGAAATACACTATGTAAATGGTGTTTTTTAAGCACGATTACACACTTTCATTTTTACCGATTTAACATAGGAAATGTATTTATTGTGTAGCACAAATGTTATATTATTTCTGTTATTCATTATAAAACTGAAATAATGTTGGTAAAATCAGACGGCATATTTTTATATAGTGTCAAGTATGTTAATTTTTTGATGAAAATAACATAATCCCGGAAGAAAACAGAATAATCATCAATGTGCACCACCAAATAATGTCAACCAAAGGATATATTCTTTAATATGATCACAAACATTAGTCGCTGAATCGTGGTAAGAACCGCATGGGTGGATACCATGCGTAGTTTAATTGTCAGAAATGTTGCGATTGGTAAACGCTGAACGAACGAACGCAAATGCATTTTCTCTGTTTGTGCATTTAAACGCACACATTATGTTGCGTTCGTTCCTTGCATTTAAATGAACGCATAGTTTCGTTTGTAAACGCTGAATGCATTCAAAAATGCAAATGATTTGCATTTTAAAAAATGCATTCATAAAAATGAAATGCAAACGGAATGCAAACGGAGCGCAAACGGAACGCAAACGAAACGCAAACGGAATGCATTTTTGGGGTACTTGAACGCAACTGGGTCTGTACATACACAATAACCGCGAAATGCAGTATATTCCGAATGAATGGACCTGGGCCCCTTTTTATTAAACATCTTACGATAAGTCTCACATTTTAAAAACTTTCTTTTTCATCACGTAAGCATTCAATGTAGAAAATTATTTTTGCAATTAGTGCAGAACTATCACATGTATCAGAAAATTAAATGAAATCACGTTTATTTGAAAAGTGTAATTTATAGTGAAGCATTTAAGAAACTGATTTACGATCAAAATGGTCGTAAGTTGTTTCATAAAACGGGGCCCTGGTCTATACCTATACATTAATACATGGATATATATGTATGTAGATCTATGGTAATACGAGCGTCAGATTTTTTTTGCCGATAAGTAGACATGGAACAAATATATTTATTAGATATAATCCATAATTGATAAAAAATGAATAAAAACAATAAGAAATGAAACAGCATATAATTTCGGCGCCATAATTTCTATAGTATTATATATTTGCCATAAGTCGCCATCAACATCAAACACTCTAGGAGCGGTGTTTGCAATATGACACGCTCTCTAGTTTCCACGTGCCCCCAAATATCAATACAGACTAACAAAATATTGCGGTGCACTACTGAAGTGCAGCCTAATTTGGGTACAGACGTCGGTATATCACAAAAGCACGCACCATTTAGGGAAACCTAGTTTTATGATATATTTCCTGTTTATTGCAATAACTTGAGCGGTGTAATACCGCCAAGGGCAGACGCGTATTGCACAAGACGGATATATCACATGATATTTGTCGCGCACAAAGAGAGAAAAATACTATGATTTAAATAATATAGCCAAATGTATTACGAGCACGATATAGACAATAAGTATACTTACTCATGTATACTTACTCCTGATATACAGATCGAAAACAGACCAAATATATCAAATTACCATAATATAAAGTATATTATTCTATTATACTTGTTTTACTTATCGCACAAGCTAAGAGGCGTTATTGTTGTTGCTTTGCAATAAAAAAAATACTGAATTAATATAAAAGCTAGTAATATTATTAATTTTCTGCCTTGTAATAAATATCCATGAAACATTTTGTATTTTTTTTTCAAATCCATAGCCCTATATATGTCGATAATATATATCTATAATACTATTGGCAGAAGAGGGTGTATAATTTAAAATTATTAAAATTAAAATTTGGAAACAAAGACAGTGTTTATTTCACCGGATTCATTTAAATTTATATGCTGAACGTTCTTAGCAGTCTTTTAAAAAAAGAAGGCTACATAATATTAGCGCCGTCAACTCTTCATTGATTCACGTAAAGACGCATGCTTCTAATTCAACAGCTAAACATTCACGGTGTATATAAAGATCTAAGACTATACACCTTTATTCAATTTATCATACGTATACCCGATGAGGTGCTAAGATAATTGAACATAAATTTCAATCTTACTTCATGTATGAATTTCCTCCTCAACGCCGATCAAATAGGCGTTTACAACTTGCTTGGAGACGGCGGGGTTATGCTTTTCTCATTTTTATAGTCGAATATCGTTGGTACCGCTGTTGATTTTAATCTGCATGGCCTCTTGTTCTCCAAATTCAAAGATAATGAAACCAAAGGATGGACTTCCCACGAAGTCAACTCAAAATGTTTGCTACAAACTCGCGCGCCTTTCGTAGGTTCCCACTTTCTCGACGAGTCGGGCGATTTTCTTCGGTAACGTCTACCCACACTTCAAATCTTAATATATCATTATCTCGATTTGGGAAACGAAAGAAACTTAGGTTATTATCTTGTCCTTCTTTATGCAAACTTTTTCACCCAGCAACAACACACGGCATTTTTAACAAGTACCATAAAACGTTATCCTACATAGACAATACTATACAACTCAATGCGACACCGCGAATCGTTTGGTACCAATGACGTCACAGGATCACGTGTCACTTACCTGTCTTCAAAAAGGGCGAAACTCGAAGCGTGTGCGCTATGAGATAAAATTGGCTACTGTGAGAAAACGGGACAACCAATAAGTGTAAGATTTGAAAATATTGTATATTATATACGTATATTTCCGAATATATACTCAAAATACACGCTATATTTCACCTTTAAGGACAATTGGTCAACCATCTTCATAACAAGAAGCACCGCCCATCAGTGCAGACGCTCGACTTTCGAGGCCTTGTCTATTTATTGGGAAACTAAGTTGAAAGGCATAATTCTGCTTAATTGCCTAACAGGAATTACGTCACTTGTCTCCAAGCTTTTCATTTTGAGTGAATGCATGTGTGATATGTCATTGAATTCTTTAAGGAGATTCTAAGATATAATGAAACATAAAAGGAGCCATAACCTGGTTAAAATAAAAGATATTGTCTAATGGTGCCAAATACACGTGTAACATTTCAATCAATTATGTACAGTAGTTTTCAAGATACAAGCTTACATACAAAACTTTAACGATATTTTCTAAGTAAAAAAGGGGCCATAATTTTGTTAAATAAAACTATGAGTTGTAGAACCTGGCTGCATGATGCCAAATACAATCCATTATGAAATGTAGTTTCGGAGATACAAACTTACATACAAAACATTAGCTGGACGCAGACAATGACCAAGTGATGACAATAGCTCTTTTTTTCTTCAAAAGTCGAGCTTAACAACATCCAAAATAGATGGGGTATGTTCAAATGAAGTTTTCAACCAAATGCATACTTTAGGGATGAGTAATGTCAACCATATAGTACATGACAATAATTCAACACTATTGATCTGAACATAATATCAGAAAGAAAGGTGTACTTTGAAATTTGGATGATGTGATATTAATACAAGAAATCTGCGGATTCATATATCTCACCTAACGAGGGCTGGACTTAAAAATAAAAAGGGCAATGATGCGTAAATGAAAGTTTGTAAACATTTTAGTAACTAAAAACAATGGAGTTTGCAGTTTGCTGAGATGACATATAAGTACATTTGTTTAAATACAAAATGCAATTCTATTAAAAACAAGACACCCAAGATGGCCCTTGGATGCTCTACTGGCTAAAACCGGCTCTTATATCAAGGGCTGTCGACATCAAATTCCCATCAGTACTTCTTTTAAAACATTGCAAAAACAACAAGGAAAGGATGGCCTTAGATCGCTCACCTGGTAATCATGGGCAATAAGTCTTCTGTGTCTAGTCTGGCATGGGTATTTTTTAATATGTCCCACTTTCTTCTATGAATGAAATTTCCGAAAATGGGTAGTGAGGTTTATATTAACATTCTAAAACAAATATGGTATAAAAGATCAGATAAAAAATGAAATAACTTCAGATTTAACAAAGGAAAATACAATATAGCAAGAAATCCGTGGATTCACGTCTCGCCTAACGGGGGCTGGACTTAAAAATAAAAAGGTCAATGATGCTTAAATGAAAGTTTGTAAACATTTTTGTAACTAAAAACAATCGAGTTTGCCGTTTGCTGAGATGACATTTGAAAACAAAATGCCATTCTATTAAAAACAACAGGCCCAAGAGGGCTCTACTGGCTAAAACGGCTCTTATTCACCTGGTAATCATGGGCAATAAGTCTGCTGTGTCAAGTCTGGCATGGGCATTTTTTAATTTGTCCCACTTTCTTCTATGAATGAAATTTCATAAAAATGGGGGTGGGGTTATATTAACATTCTAAACGAATATGGTAAAGATCAGATAAAAAATGAAGTAACTACAGATTTAACAAAGGAAAACAATATAGCATTTTTCAACAAATAAAGGGCCATAACCTGTCGTTACTAACTAGATCTGGCTGGTTTTCGAACTTGTCCAAAATTTCATTGATATATCATGCTTTGCACAACTAGACATCATACTGAGGCTTCCTGACAAATTTTGTAGAAATCCAACAAGCCATTTAGGAGGAGTAGCGCCGACAAGAAATTTAAAGTAAAAATATCAAAGTGCCATAACTCCGTCAAAAATCAGCAAACTGGAACAAAAGCGTGATATGCACAACTAGACATCTTACCGATGCTTCCTGCCAAAATTTGTCGAAATCCAACAAGGCGTTTAGGAGGAGTAGCGCCGACAAGAAAAAAAATGTCAAGGGACTGTTACTCCATCAAAATCAACGAACTGGGAAAAAAAATGCAATAGGCACAGCAATGCTTCCTGCTTACATGGAAAATAAAAAAAAATAATTATGAAATCAGAAAAAAAAAAAAAAATAATAATTAAAAAAAAAATATATATATATATATATATGAGCCGAAACACGCGAAAACGATGATTAAATAACAACAAAAAACATAAACAATTAGCATTTTCTATAACAGCAACTATTTATATTAAGTAAAAATATTCCCTATGATATAATAATTAGGTAAAACACGGAAGTTATTAGTAATTAACTGGATACCGGCCGACGTCATAAATTGTTACTTCATGACGTTGTCGACTAAACGTCCGAAGGGACGTTTTCGTGTGTTGCGGCTCATATATATATAATTCAAACAAAAAAATTATAATAAAAAAATATATATATATATATTTATTAATAATAATAATAATAAAAAAAAAAAGAAAAAAAAAAAAGCCAAAACATCTTGTAAGTTTGGTAAATATCAGATGAAAAATGAAAGCCCTATCTTATTAACCAGGCAAAATAAAGCAATTTTAACTAAATCAAGGGCCATAACTCCGCTGTTATTGGTTCGCTCTGGCTGGTTTTCGAACTTGTGCAAGCTTTCATTGGTATTAACAATCTGGTAAAGTTTGGTAAAGATCGGATGAAAAATGAAGGCCAGTAGAGCTAAAAATCATCAGCTCCAAAAAGTAGGTCAAGGTCATAGATGAAATCCAGGCATCCAAAAAAAAGTTGCACTACCGGAGACACAACTATGTCAAAACAGAAAATGTTTTCTTCCAAAGATTAAGCTATAAATTAGGTTTAAAGACATTTTCTATAGTTTTTTCTACATAACAGTTTTTCTTTAAACTTTTTGTACAGTAAGTCTGTTATATTTATAGACAAAAAATGCAAAAATAATGGTAGGTCACCATAAAATTTAAAAAAATAAATTGTAATGCCACCTTCAGATCAATCTGTCCAAAAGGTTGAACAAGTCCATGAAATACCTAAATAAGACATTTTGAAGTCTAATCATTTATTCATTGGTCCCAATTCTACTCAAATTGCATGAAAGTAAAGAACATTTAATTATAATAACATTTAAAGCTCATCTTTATGTTAAACCTATCTTTTTTGGCAAAATCTGTTGAGTCCGTTACTCACAAATTATGCACAAATTAGCCCATAATGATACAATTTCCTTTTTTTTGTGTATGTTCCCAATAATAGAATTTGTTTAAACTTTCTAAGCATATAGTTTAACGTATATAAAAACAAAATATGCAATAAAAATGATAGGTCCCCATGCTTTTTAAGATTTTATTTCATTTCTTGAAACACTACCCCTACGCTATTATAAAAAGGTCAAATTTTTTATGAAATTATATAGAAATGGTATATTTTACTTTTTTTTTGTTATGTTCCTAATAACATAATTTGTTCAAGCTTCCTAGGTACTAATTTGAATGTAATTAAAATAATAGGTCACCATGCGTATTGAGGTTTAATATTGGTTTTTGGAACTCTTGTGCTAAATTAGTTAATTTTCTTTGATTTTTTACAAAATGTTAATTTTTTCCTATTTATGTATGTTTCTAATAATAGGCATTTATATTAACACAACTAGACATCAAGAGCAACATTCCTTTAAATTTTTAGGAAAATCCATCCACTAGTTTTAGAAGAGAAGTCACCACAAACAAATTTACAGATGGACATTGGGCGACGAGCCACGGCTCTGCCAGAATGGAAAACAATGTAAATCCTGATGAGACCACTCATCATGAGCAGTCTCATCTGGGCTTGCATTGTTTTCAAAAGCCTCATCCACAAAGCGCCTCCTAACTCTCCAGCTCAAATTGTCTGAAATTATAAAACTGTCCGAACTAGCGCTACTCGCTGTATTATCAATTTCGGCCGAGTTTGTGGAAATGCTGCTATTACCTGTATTATCGGAACATTTATTGAGCGTCTCATGACATGATTTAAGACGGGACGATGACCCCTTTTTGCGCTTGCTCTTGTTTATTCGTACAAATTTGCCTTTTTTATTACGGCTGCTCATTATTTTAATATCGCGTTACGAACGATAATCTTACGGAAGTCATATAAGTTATCTCCCGTTAATGCGCAAAATGATGCGTATGAAAAACTACCGAAAATGTCTTTAAAACATCTAGTGCATAATTCTAGTTCATCAGAAAGTGATGTAAATGAACAATTAAGTTATCTGCCCTTTGTTTGGATGGTGAAGGTCACAACCACATTTGCTTTGACACGTTGCAATGTACTACTCAAGATACAACTGTAAGCAAAGTTTTAAAGGACTTAGTGCATACAGTTTGTGAAAAAGTGACCTAAACGCCAAAGTTGAAGGTAAAAATTATAAGGTTATCTGCCCTTGCTTGGAGGGTCAAGGTCACTTTCACATTTGCTTTGTCACGTTGCGATGTACCACTCAAGATATGCAAAGTTTTAAAGGTCTAGTGCATACAGTTTGTGAAAAAGTGATCTAAACGCAAAAGTTGAACCTAACAATTATTAAGTTATCTGCCCTTTGCACTCGTGATTTAATTACTACGCATCTGAACTACTAACTGTATTTAATTCACCGATAAAATACAGCTACGTATTTATTATTTTGATTCTAACACGACAATATCTCTATTGTTTACGCTATTGTGGTGGCACTATATTATCTCGGAGGTCAAGGTAATCAGGCTGCTATGTTTACAGGTTGTTCCATTGGGCGCCTCCGTATGCAAAGTTCTGCGTGGTACAGTTAATACACTATTAGTCAAGTGACAAACCAATTAAATTCTCAGCTTGTTCAAGATGCTTATTAATGTTATGTGTACTGATGCATATGATGGGTTTATATCAGGGGTGTGCAAGGTTTGGGAGCATGGCAAGATTGTTGTAATTAAAATTTCTTTAAAATTACTGTTGAGTTTGTCTTCATGACTTATATTTTAATACCAAAATGTTTATTTACTTTTGTTCCGTGATGTTAACGGTTTAAAAAGTGACGTCACATAACGTGGCGCTTCTAACGGATGAAAAATATGCAGAGAATTATTAATAGAACAGCCGAATTTTACCGTAAAATAACATACAGTTGTCTCTCTTCTTTGCGTATATGAAAGACTGCGAAGGTATTGTTAGAATACAGGTTTGACTGTAATGCATCGTTACTTACAGGTTATAGATTTCTCTATATTGTCTATAGAGTGATGTGGAGGTTCAACTTTAATGATGGCCGCCTCGTCCAGGGACTGTTCCAGGGAAGACTTGGCTAGGCGCGGGAGAAATCTGAAAAACAAATAGCCAATTGTAATAATATGTAACTTTATTGTAAGAGGAGTTGTTTTGTTTGTTTGTTTTGTTTGTGTTTGTTTTGTTTGTGTAATCTCAATATTTATAGGCTTATGAACTCTGTCAATATTAAAAACTAGAAATGCAGACACGGATGCCGCCACTGAAAACAATAAGTGAAAACCCTAAAATTAGGTGAAAAAAGGGCCGTAACTCAGGTTAATACATGGTCGATTTTGACGTCATAGGCAAGCATCCTGTAAAGTTTGAAACAATTGGTTGAAAACTGTGGGAGAGGATAGACACACAAGATATTTTAACATAAAATTTGTCAAAAAAACTGCTGTATTTATACTGTGGTAAACTTTTTTTTGGCAATGTTATGATTATAGATATACCACCACCAAATTGCCATATATATTTAAAGTATCATATGTATCTCGTATTGGAAATATATGAATCTCATATTATATAAATAAATATCATATGAAAGGTTTTATATCAGAAAAATATGTGACTCCTTTAATATCAGAGCCATATGATTCTCGTATGAGAATGCAATCGCATGTTTATTATATATGGCAAAATTGCCTATGTATATAGTGTATAGCAACAAAGTGAACAAAGTAGACATTTTCACTTGTCTCTGCTTTTAGACTTTTTTACTTGTCTCTGCTTTTAGACATTTTTTAATACTTGTCTCCGCTTTTAGACAATTTCATTTGTCTGTGCTTTTAGACATTTTCACTCGTCTCTGCTTTTAGACATTTTCACTTGTCTCTGCTTTTAGACATTTTTACTTGTCTCTGCTTTTAGACATTTTCACTTGTCTCTGCTGTATATTTATGTTTATTTATAGTACGACTTCAACATCTGAATAGAGGGAGAAAAAAAATAGTGTTGTATATCCCAAAGCTCTCTTCCAGTTGATTTATGTGTCTATACCTTGCTAAACAAGCCTTCTGTATGATACTGTGCAAGTCTTCTGAATGGAAGCTGGCAAGACGTCTGGCAATACGGATTAACTGTCGAGTTGATAAAGATGATGCAAGAGAACTTATCTGAAATAGCAAAACATTTCTGTTTGTCATAAAATAAAATATTAAGCTGGCATATGGTTAGATACTGATTCTCAAACTGAGCAAAAATGGAATCCGAGTGAGGAATACACTCACATAGATACAGGCACTGTCAGACAACCTCACACTGAGTGTTGTTGTCATCCAGGTCATCAGCAGTACCTGCATATTTCTGCTGGAGTTCCACAAGGATGCCCCCTAGGCCCAATACTGTTTCTTGCATATATCACTGACCTCCCAACGGATGTCAATTCTCAGGTCAGATTATGTTACTTTACACGAACAATCTCTAAGTACCCAGCAGGGGTTTGAGATTAACGGAAGAGAGACAGAATATTAAAATCAAAAGATAAAATTATGGTTATTAAACCAAATATTGCTTGGTCTTATATCATCTTCAGTATTTCCAATGTAAACCTAAATGTATGCCTAATCAATTCTTAATATTTTGTCAAACCTTCCAGGTATCAACAGCAAGCTTTAGGCAAGTAATGGAGCAGGCTCGAGTCTTGATATTGATGGTGTACTTACGGTGGGGTCTGATGACTGCCTTAACTTATGGACAAACAAAAGTAGCTTAGTTAGATCTGGACAATGAGGTACCTGAAAATCAAAGAAAAGAACATAGTTTAAGTGTACGTCGTGAATACACTTGTAACCATGGCATTTTGAAATGCATATATCTCAAGGTTTCTTTCTTTAATAACAAACCAGGTTTCAGTGAATATCGAAAATTCCAACATGAGATTTTATTATCTGATCGCAGCTAAGGCTCTGCCTAGTTTCGAATAAAAATAGTTCTAACGAGAGTTGACATTTCCCTAGCTGATTTCGATACCCACGACTTTTGCTTTTTCTTGCGTATCATTGACATTTTGTGTGTTGGCAACTATTTATCATGTTTTGTATGTTTTTTACACAATGACATTATGCAACGGTTGATGTTGATGTCACTGTTCATGTGCGTGACTTTTACCTTCCCACCACGAATAAGATCATATTTTCCAGCACTAATATAAACACAGGTACAGACCCAGTTGCGTTCAAGTACCCCGAATAAATGAAGAACGAACGCTGAACGAACGGAAACTGAACGCAGAATGAACGCAGAACGAACGCAGAATGAAAGTTCCACGATCTATATTTTAAAAAATGCATTCGTTCGTTGCGTTCGTTTCGTTCGTTTTCAGCGTTCAGCGTTTTAAAAACATACAATGAATGCATTTTTTAAAACGCTAAACGCTGAAAACGAAACGAACGCAACGTAACGAACGAAACGAACGAAACGAACGCAAATGCATTTCGCTATTTTGGATAACTTTCAATATTATCCTTTTGAGTACATAATTGAAGTCTCGATTTAAACGAAGTGCGTTTTGCAGTATTTTAATATAAAGAAATACACTCTGTAAACGCTGAAAACGAAACGAACGCAACGAACGCAAATGCATTTCGCTATTTCGGATAACTTTCAATATTATCCTTTTGAGTACATAATTGAAGTCTCGATTTAAACGAAGTGCATTTTGCAGTATTTTAATATAAAGAAATACACTCTGTAAATGGTGTTTTTTATGCACGATTACACACTTTCATGTTTACTGATTTAAAATAGGAACTGTATTGATTGTGTAGCACAAACTTTATATCATTTCATTATAAAACTGAAATAATGTCGGTAAAATCAGACGGCATATTTTTATATAGTGTAAAGTAGGTTAAATGTTTGATGAAAATAACATAAACCCAGAAGAAAACAGAATAATCATCAATGTGCACCATCAAATAATGTCACCCAAAGGACACATTCTTCAATATGATCATAAACATTAGTCGCCGACTCGTGGTAAGAATTTCATGACTGGATATCATGCGTAGTTTACTCGTCAGAAATGTTGCAATTGGTAAATGCTGAACGAACGAACGCAAATGCATTTTCTCCGTTGTTCATTTAAACGCACACATTATGTTGCGTTCGTTCCGTGCATTTAAATGAACGCATAGTTTCGTTTATAAACGCTGAATGCATTCAAAAACGCAAATGATTTACATTTTAAAAATTGCATTCATAAAAATGAAATGCAAACGGAATGCAAACGGAGCGCAAACGGAACGCAAACGAAACGCAAACAGACTGCATTTTTGGGGTACTTGAACGCAACTGGGTCTGTAGCCTTATCCGGTGTGCAAGAAAATATTACGTTTACAATGCAACATCGTTAACTCCTCCACCACGGAGGCGCTGTGCATCATTATTAACGTTAGGCATAAATAGCTTAACTGTTCAACTTTGGTAAAGGCAGGGAAAATACTTATAAGGGGATACCACATCATTATATAGCAATTACAGTTTCAAAATTATGTCTGACATTTTTTGTGAGAAACAAATTCTATGTAATTTGTGAATTATTTCAAAATGGGTTCATCCTTTTTCTAATGACAGTAAATATAAACTTACAGTATAAAAATTATGTAGTTTGGGCACTTGTAAGGTTTAGGATATTATTTATATATCCCCATCGTGCACACAGTAAATATAGATTATCTTTGGCTCACATGATAAGGAAGCACATACCAGTTTAGATATAACAACTTCCTCCTCAGCCTGGGTCAGGGGTCGCATGGAGTGATACAGAAACATGGTCAGTAACTCTGGACTCAGCCACTGCTGGGAGCTACTGCCCACTACCGGGGGTTCTGCCAGAGCTACGATTCTAAAACCAGGATGGATGCATCGGATATTTCTGTAAAGAGAACAACCAATATAGAATGGATGAAATGTGCTTACACTATTTGAAGTTACTATATACATGATATACAAATGGTACAGGGAAAGATGGCAGGTGAGGGAGTTTGCAGAGGATGAAAACATGAACTTAATAATCTGATTTGCAAATTTAACTGGACTGCAAATTTACAAAAGAAACAAGAGGTCAATGACCTTGAAGCTCTACTGATTGATTTTGATTTCAGGAAGTAGTGACTACAAACTAGATTTTTGAAAATCTATTTTTAGCCGTGGTGGCCATCTTGAATTTCCGGCCGACCTGAAATTTTGCTAGGATCAATTAGACATCAAGAGCAACATTTCTGTGAAGTTTCATGAAAATCCGTCAAGTACTTTCAGAGGAGTAGTCGCTACAAGTTTTCATTATATAACTCTATGTAAACAAAGATGGCCACTGGCAGCCATGTTTAACGTCGAATCAAAATAATGTTCAACTCGGATAACCATCATGTCATGCTGATCATTTTAGAAAAAGTCCCATATCAATATCTCTTAAAGTTTTCAAGAAGTCGTCGCTACAATCTTATTTTTTTTAAATCTATTTTTAGCCGTGGCGGCCATCTTGATTTTCCGGCCGACCTGAAATTTTGCTAGGATCAATAAGACATCAAGAGCAACATTCCTGTGAAGTTTTATGAAAATCCGTAAAGTAGTTTCAGAGGAGTAGTCGCTACAAGTTTTCATTATATAACTCTATGTAAACAAAGATGGCCACTGGCAGCCATGTTTAACGTCGAATCAAAACGATTTTCGACAAGGACCAACATCATGTCATGCTGATCATTTTAGAAAAAGTCCCATGTCAATATCACTTATAGTTTTCAAGAAGTAGTCGCTACAAACTTGTATTTTGAAAATCTATTTTTAGCCATGGCGGCCATCTTGAATTTCCGGCCGACCTGAAATTTTGCTAGGATCAATTAGACATCAAGAGCAACATTTCTGTGAAGTTTCATGAAAAAAATCCGTCAAGTAGTTTCAGAGGAGTAGTCGCTACAAGTTTTCATTATATAACTCTATGTAAACAAAGATGGCCACTGGCAGCCATGTTTAATGTCGAATCAAAATAATGTTCGACTCGGATAACCATCATGTCATGCTGATCATTTTAGAAAAAGTCCCATATCAATATCACTTATAGTTTTTCAAGAAGTAGTCGCTACAAACTTATTTTTTAAAAATCTATTTTTAACTGTGGCAGCCATCTTGAATTTCTGGCCGATCTGAAATTTTGCTAGGATCAATTAGACATTAAGAGCAACATTCCTGTAAAGTTTCATGAAAATCCGCCAAGTAGTTTCAGAGGAGTAGTCGCTACAAGTTTTTACTATATAACTCTATGTAAACAAAGATGGCCGCTGGCAGCCACGTTTAACGTCGAATCAAAACGATTTTTGATAAGGACCAACATCATGTCATGCTGATCATTTTAGAAAAAGTCCCATATCAATATCACTTATAGTTTTCAAGAAGTAGTCGCTACAAACTTCTATTTAGAAAATTTATTTTTAGCCGTGGCGGCCATCTTGAATTTCTGGCCGACCTGAAATTTTGCTAGGATCATTTAGACATCAAGAGCAACATTCCTGTGAAGATTCATGAAAATCTGTCAAGTAGTTTCAGAGGAGTAGTCGCTACAAGTTTTCATTATATAACTCTATGTAAACAAAGATGGCCGCTGGCAGCCATGTTTAACGTCAAATCAAAACGATTTTCGACAAGGACCAACATCAAGTCATGCTGATCATTTTAGAAAACGTCCCATATCAATATCACTTATAGTTTTCAAGAAGTAGTCGCTACAAACTTGAATTTAAAAAATCTATTTTTAGCTTTGGCGGCCATCTTGGATTTCACATCAACATGAATTTTTGCTAGGATCAACTAGACTTCATGGGCAACATTTCTGTAAAGTTTAATGAATATCCATCCAGTAGTTTCAGAGGAGTAGTCGCTACAAATAAAAGTTAACGGACGGACAGACGGACAGACGGACGGACGGACGACGGACGCCGCACCACGGCATAAGCTCTGCTGATCTCTGATCAGTAGAGCTAAAAAACTAACTACTCAATTTGATTTGATTTTATCAATCTAAATCCGGATTTTTTTCAAGTGAATTTCATCGTTTGCAGTCTGAATAGAGAGTTTTTCAATCTAAATTACGGATTTATCATTTCGAATTTATATAAACTGTGTTTTTTTTGTCTTGGGGTCTTGGGGTTGCATTTTAACAACAGATATCCTCCCCTGTCTGTGTAGTTTACCCACCTGTCAACCATATCAGTATCCGTGAGTCCACACTCAGACTTTATGGCATCAAACCGCCCCTTATCCAGCAGACGAGTCCCATCAAACAACTGCAGCTCTCGGTCATGTACTAGTCTGAAAATATACATGCAAAAATTTTTGTTTTTAATGTTTTTTAACGTACCAAAAGGCACCATCTGTCGATGCAAATGCTCGTCTGTCAACACTTTGGCATGTTGCCAAAGACATTACTTTGTGAAATGTGTGAAATTGCAATTCATTTTTCTTAATATAAAAGTGGTCATAATTTTGTTAAAATAAAAGCATGAATTATAGAACCTAACTCTAGGATGTTGACCAATGATGCCGAATATATGTGTGAAAATTCAATCCATTGTCATTTTTTCCTCCTGAGAAACAAGCTTATATACAAATATTTAACCAGATGATGCAGATGACGATCAAGTGGTGACAAACCTCATCAATTCTGTGTCAAACAGAGACGAGCCAAAAATGTTGTAAATCAACTAACATGATAGAGGCCAACCCAAGAAACATGTTTCCTATAAATAACTCTTATGTCAACTAGAAAATCATGGTTTCAAACAAACATTTAAAATTAAAATTACTAAAGTCAAACCTGCATAAAACTGTCCTTTAAGGTCACAAAATAAAGAAATTCAAAAACCGTGCACAACTTTCACTAGGAAATAAGATTCTATGAATCTTTAACATGCTCAAAGGATAGAAGCCATTACAAGTGACCGCCTGGTTTATGTCCCCATCAGACATCCAAGCCTAAGGAAGTAAGTGTTGCTGGACCCACTGGAGAAAGCTGGTGGCGCTGATGAGGCTCATGACCTCCAGATTCAGTCAAGTGTTCCATCTACTGGGCCCAGTCGGCTCCTAACTGTTCTCTATATCTAGACTGTGTTCCATCTACTGGGCCTAGTCGGCTCCTAACTGTTCTCTATAACTAGACTGTGTTCCATCTACTGGGCCCAGTCGGCTCCTAACTGTTCTCTATAACTAGACTGTGTTCCATCTACTGGGCCCAGCCGGCTCCTAACAGTTCTCTATAACTAGACTGTCTTCCATCTACGGGGCCAGCCGGCTCCTAACAGTTCTCTATAACTAGACTGTGTTCAATCTACTGGGCCCAGCCGGCTCCTAACGGTACTCTATAACTAGACTAGATATGTGATATGCATTATCTACTGGGCCCAGACGGCCCCTAACAGTTCTTCGACTTGGATATCGATAACTAGTCTGTGTTATGAGAAGGAATGACTGTATACAAAAGTCATTTCTTTGAAATTACTGAGGCCAATATTTAAGAAATAGAGGCGTTATTTTGTCTGCTCAGTTATAATTATAGATGATAACAGTGTATAAATTTAAATCAACTAACCCAATACAGACTATTAAACTGAGGCTGCAACATTTTTTAGGTCTTATATAAACATTCAATAAGATAAATAATATTAAAGGGAGTTCTGTCCAGAATTGAAACAAAAAATCAATAAATAACATTTTTATAAAAGGATGACATTCTGACAACAATTCTCCAGATGTGAAAGAAAATATAAGAAGGATAAGTAAGTGTCTGTTGATAAGAGACCGTGAATACATAGCTTTGGGTAAGTTTGTTTTATTATTCCAGACTTCTATATACATGATATGTATTCCTCAAAATAATTTAAGGACCATGTTTAGACAATGGTCATTTTTTAAAGTCCTGTAATCATGGTAATTGAACAATTTACTGTCTTCTTGCAATTTTTAAGTTTAGTTGTATTCGTTTACAATTGTTACATTACATACATGTATTAACATTTTACATGAATATGAAATCCATAATGTTAAAGATTAAGTAATTATAACTGTTCTATTTAGTGGTCCTTAAATTATTTCATTATTATTCATGTATAACTTATTCTCAGAGTACTGTTTAGATTTATTTTATTGATTTTTTGGTTCAATTCTGGAGAAAAAAAAGCTCAGTACCTACCTTTGAAGTACTGAAAATGATCCAGCATTGATCCTATGGACGCCATCTAGGACAGCCAGACTGCCTTCCAGCGCTGCCGTCACCAGGGGAGATAATCTCCAAGCCGTGTCACCATTGGCTAATGTAGTTCTTTGTTGTAGCATATCTCGAGAGGTCATATCCTAGAATTAAACAGTAAAATGCTGTTGGATTAAATCTAATCAATGGCGAACTGATCTAATAGTAATAATTCAGTTATAAATCTAAATTCACGGTTCACTCTGTGAAACTTTTATAACAACCGCTGTCCGAGGACAGCGCCCTTGACAATCAAAGTATTGTTTATTGAAAGTATTGTTTATTGAAACTATATGGTTTAAATAGCTGGTAAAAATAGCATTCAATATCACTAAAGATGCTAGCGTAAATAAGAGCCAGTTAAGTGCTCCACTGCCAGAAAGAGCATTAAAATGAATCAAGAGTGATATACACCTTAGCCTATTATACACCTGTCTTGCCTCTTTCTCTGTAAGTTCAAATTAACCCAGTCCACTGAAATTTAATGGGATCACTGTTGGCATGAACTAATGCTGTTTTAGAACCTTTTTTAACTGGGTGGGTCATATCGGGTTAGAATAGGGAATGTTGATGGAGATAAAGATTATAATGTTCTCTATCCCTATCAGGGCTTTTTAACCTATTTAAGTGGGGCTGCAATTCGGCCTATTAAACCTGTATTTTTCCCCAATTCTGGGTTTAAATAAATCTCAAGCTTAAACAAAAACGAGTGTTTTTTTTGGTACTAAGAGTGACAGACTTCACAAAGTTTGTAAGTTAAAATAACAATTGTAAAACCTGATCAATATTTTACCTAAGACATACATTTTAATGAAAATGTTCCCTTAAAAAAACATTCCCTGACAACGAAAATTATGCTACATTTTTTCCCAATTTGGAGTCGCGCTTCTTTTCCCCAAAAACAGCAGGCCTAGGCCTTTTCCCATTTTTCTTGGAAAAAGCCCTGCCCATTCAATTCAAAACCATGGTATTCAGGTTTTATCTCCCATTGGGAGTGTCCTACCTCCTGTTGGTAACTAAAACTATCGCTGAAGGTGATGAATTCTCCCACTTTTTATATAAATTCTATTAAAGTAAAACAAGGATTCATAATTCTGTAAAAAATTGCAGAATTGAAAACCTTTGATGCAGAGACAATTCATATCAGCACATGTGAACTGTATGCCAAGTGTAATAACAATCCATGAAAACTGTTGGATTGAAGGCCACATGAAGTTCATTATACAATATCAGTGTGGAAAATTCTTAGTGAAACAAAAGACCACAATTGTGTAATAAATTAGGCAATCAACAACTGTGATCAAGAGGGACAAAGGTCATCAGTTGTTATGTGTATATTAAGTAGTATGGAACAATCCATTTGATACTGTTTGAGAAAAATGTATTATGGGACATTATACAGCATAAGAGTGGAAAATTCTAAGTCGAACTAAGGGCCATAATTTTGTAATAAATTAGGCAATCAACAATGTGAGATGTTGAGGGACACAAGGTCACTAATTGTTATGCATTTACGAAGTTTGGGAGCAATCCACTGGAAAGTGTTCGAGAAATGCAAGTAATAACGGGACGTGACAAAGTAATGTGTTATGTGATGAGACGTTATGGACAGCGTGATTCCCATATAGCCCCCACTTCACTTTGTGAAGCAGGGGTATAACAACAGTTGGCTATTTCTTTGGTCCCTGCCAATTGAGGCCGAGCACTGCTGGCTATTTCTTTGGTCCCTGCCAATTGAGGCCGAGCACTGCTGGCTATTTCTTTGGTCCCTGCCAATTGAGGCCGAGCACTGCTGGCTATTTCTTTGGTCCCTGCCAATTGAGGCCGAGCACTGCTGGATGCACAGAATAATTTGTAAAGTAGGTGATATGTATTAAATACCTGATATAGCATGATGGGTTCTATATGATATCCAAGAAGATCTGCAAATTTCTTCACCAGTGCTGATTTGCCACAACCCTACAATGCAAGGAATAATGCAATAACAGTATGAAGAAATTACATGGGTAGTAGCTAGGTGTGAAGATAGGGCTATGTGAGAATATAACAATCCTTCATGGGTATCTGGTAAAGATCGGGAATTCCAACCTGAGGTATAATTATTTCAATACGAACTGAGGCTGTGCCAAGGTTCTGATTAAAACAATTATACCGAGGGCTGGAATTCCATATCTGAACCGGATACCCATGACTGATTCTTTTTCTTGCATATATCATTGACATTTTGTGCGTTGACGTCGCCAATAACTAACATTTTAATATTTTTTTACAGGATGATGACATGCATCTGTTCAAGTTACTGACGTCATTATTGATGCGCATGACTTTTATCTTCATCCATGTGTAAGATCAGGCTTTCAATCACCCATGTAAAATACAGATAACCTTATCTGGTATGCAAGAAATATGCAAAAAATCGACGCAAAAGACATCCTCAGAGATGTACTAAAAGTAAAACATTTAACGGCTTTTTCTGCAGAATCTTAACATTTTAAACATTCATGATAAATGATAAAAGAAGGTCATATCAATCGAAGTACAATGTTAGCACGCTGATGTTCATTCTAAATTTTAATTCTATATCATTTGTATCGAATTCTAAGTTAGACCCTTAAGAGTCCCATGTACCCACTTAACAATGTGAATAAACATCTGGGTGAGTTTTGAGTATGAAAATAAAACTTAAAAGGCGTAATAATTGTGCCACTCGGAGAAAATCGACATCATTTCATTTTTACGACTAACAAGTTTTTATATTTTGCAAAGTTTTATTATGCATGTGCTTTCACATCGTCGGAATCCACGCTTGATCGATAACATCATCACTCGATTAATCATGAAGAATGGATTATGGAGTGATAACGTAATCGATCAAACGTGGGTTCCGACGAAGGTGCGTTCAGGCAGCTAAGCCTTTTGTATAAAATTACTAGTCGGTCATGCAACTGCGATAATAATACATACAAGTTCCTTTTTTCAATTGTTTACAGATACAGAATACCTATAACAATGCATCCAATAAGCAAAATAAATGTTTAACTGATGGAATTGTTATTTATTCAAAATACAGAACCAAATTGTTGCGGGTTTACCGCAATACAATTCATCTTGGGTCAAAACTTCAAATGTTAAGTTGTCATAGAGGATTCCAAAAACCTTTATAATCTTTCCTCTGAGTGAGTATATTTCAATTTTGCCACCTACCTTTGACAAACGCATACAGAATAACCAGCCCCACCCCCAACCCGGGGCCGCACCAACTTTCATTCAATTATAACAACTATGGATTTTGTTTTCATTCAGCTGGTAAAGCTCACAATATTTGACAATTGACAAGAAATGTCACCAGTAAGTGACAAATTCCCACGAAAAAGTTATAATTCCTACATGGTTGGAATGTTCAGGTCAATCACGATGGTAAAAGGAAGGAAAAGTGAATTATGCACACACCACACCATTCATTGTGTTAACATTTGTGTAAAGTTTCATGGAATTCCCATAAGTTATGGCCGAGGCACGATTATTTCGGACGGAAACATGGTGCTATTACTATATTCCCCCTCGATTCGGGGGCATAAACCAAAATGTTGATAGAGTATTACCCTGGAGCCAATGACACAGAAGTCCTTGACTAGATGGGACTGTAACATGTCTGCCAGGAAGCCATCATGGTAGCTCGTCTGTACGAACTTGTCCTCACCGACACGCTTCTCCAGCGAACCAGATTCCACCTGTAAACAATAATGTAGCCAATTGGAATTCCGTTTTATTTACCTGTAAACGAAAGTGTAGTCAATTCCATTTTACTATTTTTTCTTTTACGTATAAATCAGTAATCGAATAAATTAAATATAATAATAATAATAATAATATAATCATTAGTTTTCTGAAAGAAAAACATAATGATCTTTAATGAATTGCTCCAACATTTAAGTTCTAGCTCCACCCCATTTGTCCATGAGGTCAAGTTCTAGCTCCACCCCATTTGTCCATGAGGTCAAGTTCTAGCTCCACCCCATTTGTCCATGAGGTCAAGTTCTAGCTCCACCCCATTTGTCCATGAGGTCAAGTTCTAGCTCCACCCCATTTGTCCATGAGGTCAAGTTCTAGCTCCACCCCATTTGTCCATGAGGTCAAGTTCTAGCTCCACCCCATTTGTCCATGAGGTCAAGTTCTAGCTCCACCCCATTTGTCCATGAGGTCAAGTTCTAGCTCCACCCCATTTGTCCATGAGGTCAAGTTCTAGCTCCACCCCATTTGTCCATGAGGTCAAGTTCTAGCTCCACCCCATTTGTCCATAAGGTTAAGTTCTAGCTCCACCCCATTTGTCCATGAGGTCAAGTTCTAGCTCCACCCCATTTGTCCAAGAGGTTAAGTTCTAGCTCCACCCCATTTGTCCATGAGGTCAAGTTCTAGCTCCACCCCATTTGTCCATGAGGTCAAGTTCTAGCTCCACCCCATTTGTCCATGAGGTCAAGTTCTATCTCCACCCCATTTGTCCATAGGTCAAATTCTGGCTCCACCCCATTTGTCCATAGGTCAAGTTCTAGCTCCACCCCATTTGTCCATAGGTCAAGTTTTCACCAACATTGGTCATGTGCTCATTGTTTGTAGGACTACATATGTTTTACTTACAGGTGTAAGTACATATTGCACTTTCAATTGGCTCAAACTGTATTTAAGTTTAAATTTGACAGATCAAAACTTTGTATTAACATCTCTTATACGGACTTCTCTGGCTT
>JAWPHD010017298.1:0-45275 GCA_037043455.1 Cyrtodaria siliqua | reverse complement strand
ACAACATAAATTTCCAATCCTTACAAAATACATAACAATCATAAATTTACCAATCTTACAAAATACCTAACAATCACATAAATTTCCAATCCTTATAAAATACCTAACAATCACATAAATTTACCAATCCTTACAAAATACCCTAACAATCACATAAATTCCAATCCTTACAAAATACCCTAACAATCACATAAATTCAATCTTACAAAATACCTATCCCCATCATTCCCCTTACCCCCATCCTTCAAACACTCTTCCTTCACAATAACCCATCCCTTCCTTTAAACCCCATACCTCACAACAACTACAACCCCAACAAACCACCCCCTCCTCATCCCCCCAATCCCCCACCAACACCCACAAACTCCTACCTCCCTCCTCCCCTACACCACCCACAACAAATCATCTTACCACTAACCCCCACAAATACCCTTTCTATCCACACTCCATCCTCCTACCCACAATCCCCTCTCCTCCTAATCTTACCAACTAAACATATCTTTACCCACTACCAACCTCTTCATCCACTAAAAACCACCAACCTTCCCCCTCCTACTAACTAATAAAACAACACAATCCAACTACAACCCCACCAACTAAATCAACCAACAATATCCAATAAACCCATCCATCCTACCCTACAATTTCCATATACCATACAACACCTCAACAATCCATCCCCACCCCTCACAATCCTCCCCCCACACTCAATCCCACCAATACCTACCCAACTAACACACACCCTCAACCCTTATACATCCAACACTCCCAATCACACCAATACAAAACCACATCAAACACAACAACTAAAAACACACACCCTAATCAACACCAAACACCCAACCCAATCCTATATTCAATACAACAACTCCATCATAAACAATAACAACCACTATCCAAACACTAACCCAACATACTTCCACCAACCAACTCTACCAAACAAAACTACACTCAATCCTACACTCAAACCAACCACATAAACACACCTGAATACATCAACTATCCGTATTACTCTACTACGTACATACACTAGATGAACGATACACTCATACATCAACACCCAAACTACATACCACAACACAATCAATTTAAAACTAACAAACTTAGCTACCACCACCACAAACGAACTTCATAATATCTAATATATATAGATATTAAACTAGAATCTCACCAATGGTGCCTATTAATAATAAAATTTAATAAACTTTGATGATAAACATGATATGCATGTTTAATAATATGAAACACGCACTCATTAAGGTTCTCTATGTGCATCGTGATAAAATAGGTGTTATATGCTCGAGACCTCTCACATGATGACATCCACAGTTTATTTAAGGATTGTTTTGTTTTATTTTGCGATCGCAAAAAATGCAAAACAATCCTTATAATTACAAACTTTTATCAATGATAATCTTTGCTGACCGTCCATTTTATTTCACATGCCCCAGTAAGCTCTAAATTAAATTCAATTTCATTGAACCGATCAGCCAAATCACACATTTTCAAATTTGAAATCTACTCCGCCCAAAGGTATAAATCCAGGCCTAGATCTTTTCGTTTCATAAAAAAATATGTTGCTACTGGCGTACCTGCTTTTAGGCACTGCAGACCCCGGCCGAGAACTGCTTCCATGATATGTTCTCTTATCCCAAAACGTGTCTCCCCAAACTCGTCTTTACCAGCAGAAAAAGGTTTAAAATGTCGGTTGTTCTTATTGATTCAGCTTTTAAAAATAACGACATAATAATAATATTATATACATAAGGCCAAAAATAAAATTATGTTTGTTTCCCCTTCCCGACCGACCCACCGAAATTGCCGCGACCCGAATTATTTTTTCGACACTGGCGATTTTTTTTTTTTTTTTTTTTTTTTTTGTCTTTTAATGAACATGCAGCACGATGTTCAGACACGACTGGGTTGGTACCGTCTTAAATGTGTCTTATAGGTAGCATGTATTCCAGTTTTGATCTCAAATAAAATAAATGAAATAAAAAAAATATTTTACCTACCTACCTACCCAACCCTTTTTTGCATGGGTCGGGAAGGGGAAACAAACATAATTTTATTTTTGGCCTAATCATCAATAGCATTACAAATGTAATATTAAGCTGAAGTGTTTACCTTTACTGAGTATATTAATCTGTATTGTGCTAGCCCACATCTGTTTAAATCCACTGTTTATTTACTTATTTACTTTCGTTCTGTGAAGCCCCGTGTGGTTTCCGAGGGCCCCCGTTTGGTCACGGGGCAAAGAATAGGGCCACTGCAGATCCCTTTGGAGGGGTAGGCAGAGGGGTAGAATCCCCCCAAATTCATGTTCATTTTATCATTTTTTGTTCATGTTCATTAAAGGTCTTCATCATGATCCCTGCATTGTTCCAGGTGCTTTCTCGCTTGCATCAAAAGAGCAGTGGCAGAAAAACAATAACGTGGCTCCAGCGTAAATGGAGTTTCTACAAAGAATTTGCAGCAACTCTGCAATTCAGGGTGAGAAGGTTCTAGGCCCATTTTCCATATTTTATCTCGATGTACATGGAAGATGAGCCTGGCATGTTCATGCCTTTAGGCGCCATATAACCTTTTCATGTGTTGGTGCGCCTTAAAACCCCAATTCAATTCAATTCGTTCTGTGACATTCACGGTTTAAAAAAGTGACGTTGTGTAACGTTCTTTGCATCATCGTGGCTAGGAATGAAACAGAGATAAGAAACTCAGCCGCGTAGCCAGGTGGAAGCTCGGAAGCCGGAATGGAATTTTGTCCTTTCCCTAACATTCCATTAAAACATACTTGGGACCCCAGGAAGGCAATTAAACATCCACACATAGATGCAAAATGGAGTTTAAAGAACCAGATTTCAGAAAATAGGGTTCACCCATAGATGTTTATAGATGTTTATTTAATTAACTTCCTGGGGTCCCGGGTATGTTTTAATGGAATAGCTCTCGTGTTTTCTTTGAAATGACGTCCTCTTATGTTTTAATGAAACGTTCAATTACTGGAATTAAAAATCTTTAAAGGTATAGTGTTTTGAAAGCATTGTTGAATAAAAACAGTTCATTGCAACCCAGTTTACCTCTCATTGTGTTTCAGGAATGGCAGAGAACATGGTACATGTTGGAGAGCAGGAGGTTATATTTCACTGATAAGGTATGTACAGCCCAAAGCATTGTATCTCCGACCCAACTTAGGCACCTTGGTTCTATAGCATAAACAAATGTAGCTTCTACCCAACACAGAGACCTTGGGATGGAACACACAAAATCGCTAGAAAACTAAAAATTTGATGCATTGATTGATTGATATGCAGACTTTGGTTTTCTTGATTAAATAAGGTCTGATTTAAACATTAAATTATGTATTTTTCGTTTCAAAAATGTAACGCCCCCGGGGGCGTTTATAAGGGATTATACGATATGTATTACCCAACCAGCCCATGGACCTTGAGGCTATAGATAAGAACTTGACTCACCCTACAGAGGGCCCCGGTATTGTCCCCAGGCAAGAATAGGGCAACTGCTTACCCATACAGAGGGGTTAAATCCCCCTGAATTCATGCTCATTTTGTCATTTTTGTCATGTTCATTAATGGTCATCATCCATGTTTTGTTTCAGGCGCTATTAAGTGGTGGCAGAAAACAATTATCGTGTGCATATTAACTAGCTTGAATTGTGACTAGTTATACCACAGTTGTACACCTGGTCTTTTGTGCTGATTATCGTGAAACTTCACACATCATCTGAAGATGTGCACACTATAAACAGTTCGAACTGCAATTAATTTACAAGATTTATGTCTCCTAGAACTTCAGTTTCTATGAAAACAAGCTTGTGTGCCAATTTCATTGTGCATAGATCTATTCTAGTTGCACATGCACGCACGCAAGCATGCACGCTTATTTTCATAGAAATTCAAAATTGCAGGAACTAAATATGAAAATTTGTACACTGGAATGCATTGGGACTTCTATTGTTACCATTACTGATCTGTCAAGGTCAATGGTTTGACATAGGGCCTAGTTCATTGCCCTGAAGCAGAGGTATTAATCACCAGAAGTTGCATTCCTAGTTTAATTTTTTTTTTTTTTTGTAAGTTACCTTTGGTGAGCGTTAGGTAAGAGAGAGGAGCACCATCTAGCCTCTAGGTGAACAACAAACATTACATCTCCATCCTCTCTTATTACATTTCATTTCCCATGAGAGAGCATTACGTGGTCCGAGTATTAACTTTCTCCAATTCTTCAAGAAGCGAAAACGAGGTTGGCTGGGGTATGAAATAAAACCTTAATTTCGGCTTAAAAAGTTTACATATTGTATATTGTTTATTCAATAACAATATTTTTAAAGATGTTTTATTGTTGAAATATCCATTATAAAATCCTGCTAATATACGCTTTCCCATCGCTTAATGGAATTAAGGCGGGACCACTGCTAATATACGCTTTCCAATCGCTTACTGGAATTAAGGCGGGACCACGTAATGGGTTATAACAAGTAAACAATACTATGCCTGACTTGCCATTTTGTCGAATCACCCATCTGCGTTTAGCAATTCTGTTTACGAGATATCATTAGTTTGCGTTATTTAGTAATTATAGCCTATCATCATACAATATAATTTTATATTGTGTGACCTTAACCTTTAGTCCAATCAGTTCTTAAAGTAATTGACTGAACAATAGCTAGTAGCCCCTACCTGTATTATATACAAGTGCAACCAAACAGCGCTTAAATATATGCATATGCATATCAATTTGGCCTATATAACATAGATATTTGGATTGATGTCACAATTTTATTTTTCAGTAATGTCCGTTTATTATTTAGTTCTTATTTCTTATTCCCTAATTACACAGTCCCTTAAACATAACGAAAAAAACAGAGACATATCTGATTATGAACAAAAATGGTGGACAGCATTATCGGTACGTAAATATTCAACTTATAAAAAGCTTGTAATATTTTAGCTGGAGTCAATTTCCGCGATTTGATTGAGTTTGCAAAAACATTGAAATGTTTCAGTTTATGAATATAAAGAAAAGAAACCTTGCAAACAGTTTCCCAATTTTTAAATGCAGGCTGTAATACACACACCAATCTTGATGTTTTTATCAAGCATTAAAATTAGCGTCTCAATTTATTAATCAGTATCATTTTGACTTTAAACCTGCTTGTATATACTGGAATACAATTTCAACTTTTCTTTGTTATTCTACCATAGGTTTTAATATATTATACAGTTATTAATTTGCTTTATACAATTCTTACAATTAATAGTAATGATCGAACAAATGCAAATTATATAGAAAAACTTAACGGGTTGCCACTAGTTTTACAAACTCAAGATTAGCGTAGGAACCAGCCATAAACATAGCTTGTAATACACCAATTGGAACCAGTCAATTACAGAGCTTTTAATACACCAGTCGGTACCAGCCATTAATATAGCTTGTAATACACATATCGGTACCAGCAATTGACGTAGCTTGTAATACAAGTATCGGTAACAGCAATTTACATAGCTTGTAATATACATATCGGTACCAGCAATTAATAAAGCTTGTAATACACATATCGGTACCAGCAATTAACATAGCTTGTAATACACTTATCGGTACCACAATTAACGTAGCTTGTAATAAACATATCGGTACGAGCAAGTAACATAGCTTGTAAAACACATATTGGTACCAGCAATTAACATAGCTTGTAAAACACATATCGGTACCAGCAATTAACTTAGCTTGTAATACACATATCAGTACATGTACCAGCAATTAACATAGCTTGTAAAACACATATCGGTACCAGCAATAAACATAGCTTGTAATACACATATCAGTACCTGCAATTAACATAGCTTGTAAAACACATATCGGTACCAGCCATTTACATGGCTTGTAATACACATATTAGTACCAGCTATTTACATAGCTTTTAGATTTGTTGTAAATGTGGTGTAATACTAAAATTGGTGCAAGTTGTAAATGCAGAATGTAATGCACTAGCCTGTACCAGTTGTAAATACAGAATGTAATGCACTAGCCTGTATCAGTTGTCAATGCATTACAGGGTCAAGAACTGGAGAGGAATGAAGACAGTATAGATCTCAGGAAAGTCACCAGTATCTCCAAAATCACACAAAGTGAGTAGCCATCTGTAGCAGACAATTTAAAATTATGTATTCATTCATAAGACTGTCTTTTCATTCTTTCATCAGTCAAGGTCACATATGTCAGTCATGTTTTATTTGTTTTATTTTACAGCACAATACTATACATACAATACAAATAAAGAATTAGAATAAAAGACAAGTGTCATTGTAGTCTTCCCTGAGAGGTTTTATTAATTGGGACAGATATCTCAGCTAATGTTTCTATCAACTATTACAACCAGAAGTAGAATATATAGAAAATAGTATGAAGTACTTACCATGCTTATACTTGAACTCACAACGGTTAGGGGAAAGTGATTTCTAGTCAGAGACTTAACCACTCGGCCACAGACACCCCATTGCAGGTATACACAAATTATATAATGTAGATTAAGGATAACTATTCCATTCCAGTTATATCAGAGTCAATATGTGAAGCGTGTCTAGAACAGGGGCCACAGCTGGTCCTCAGTGCCCCAGATAGTGCCCTGTACTTCCAAGCAGACCTAGCCAAGGACACAGAGAGAATGTTTAGTGCTCTAGAGATCGCTGTCAAGGTGAGACACTCCTTTTCATCCATACCCACAGAGGTTTCTGTACCCACAGAGGTTTCTGTCCAGGCTTTGCTTGATTAGTCCCCTGCTTATGTTATGAAGAATAATTAATTAGAGGCGTTTGCTTAAATATTTTATTGCTAGTAAATTGTTTTATCTTTGTTCACTAGTTTTACCATAATTTCTATAAATAAAACCCAGGTGTTTATTAGACATGTTGTGGAGTCGGGGTTGGGCGATCATTAGAGTGGAGTTTCCAGTTTATATAGCTATATGCTTGGCTACCTGAAGTTAATAGCAATTGCTAGTACATGATGATTTGCGAAAACATGAATCTCTTTTTTTTTTTGTTAACTAAGATTAATCTCGTTTGTTTTTTTAATGCAAACTGTTAATAACAAATAAGGAGATGGGCCTTCTTTACCAGCTCAGTTGATTTCACAATATTTTGACTAAAATCGGCTGATTTATTTCAGAAAACATGGTATATGTGCATTTTATGAAGCAATTCTCCCAGTAACACATTTCTAAATTGAAAGCATGCTTACATGATAAAAGTTGCCTTCACCAACTGTGGCAAGCTTTGCAATTATGGTTAAACTGAGACAAATATTATAGAGGTAATTAAATAACTGCATGCTGTTGGATAATAATTATATATATATATTATAAAGTTTAATAAAAATTATAAAGTTTAATAAAATAGGATTATTACTATAGTAACTTGTTCTGAAAGTTTTGTATCACCTCGAGTAGGTAAATGCCAGATCAGGATCGCATGAGAGGCGTAGCCTCGAGTGTGATCCTAATCTGACATTTACCTACGAGAGGTGATACAAGCTTCAGAACAAGATACTATAGTAATGATCCTTTTATTATATACCTCTTTACATATCAGTAAAGTAGAATACATGTATCAAAAACAACAAATTAAAACAAAATTATAAAGTCAAATTAACTGCAAACCACCAACAGGAAAGACATGTAAACATGCACATTACACGCGCATGAAAACATGTACATTACATTGCAACAACTACACCTGTGTTCATTACACATCAAATTCTGGTGAATTTACCAACTGACATAATCTTAAATTAATTAATTAACCCACAATGTTCACAAACGCATAAACAATAATTCTGATAGTTCACATTTCATGTTAAAACATCTAATGTATTACTAGCTGGGCAATCCCCAACATTCCAATCTGACATTTTCCAAAATCTATTTTTAGTAGCATACTGATAACCTGTAATGTGATACGGGTCGTTGTATTCCATTGTAAGAAAATGAAGATACTATATATATATATTATTGATAGGTATATAATAAAAATGATTATTTTAATATGAAATTTAATTTTGGAACAATGTTTTAAGATACGTCTACATATTATGAAAAATAGATTAGTCCAATGTTACTCTTACTCTTGGGAAGCCTGCTTTACAGACACAGGGAACACTCTACCGTCTCGTCTCTTGCCATCATTAAATGTCATACTAAAAGTACTACAATGTTATATATTGTTATTAACAATAATTGTCCCCAGAGTATGCCCCCTCCCAGACACACCTAGATCCAGAGTAGCCCCGCCCCAGACACACCTAATTCCAGAGTAGCCCCGCCCCCAATGTAGCATCTCGGAGTAGCCTATGAAAAATAACAGCTTCCGATAGAGAATATTTTGCATAAAATTACAGCAATAGCCTGCAGCAGGTGAAATGTAACATTCATTTTGTCTGTCTTTATCTTCATTTCATTGCTGCTAGTTTTATCACGCTTTGTAGAGTTTATACCCGTGTGAAAGAGCTCATTTGTACTTCTGCTCATTTAGAAAGGCTGTGTAGGACAGGTAAGTGTATAGAGGCTGAGTTAATGTAGTGTGGATATGATTTGGTTTCTGTAGACGTTGTGTGTTAATTATACCCCCGCTTTCACAAAGTGAATCGGGGGCTATATAGGAGTCACGTTGTCCGTAACATCCCGTCGCGTCCCGTCACGTAACACATTTTCGTCCGGTCGTTTTAAATACTTGCATCTTCACAGAATTATGGTCCTTTGTTTGATTTTGAATTTAAGCAGGGGTATTCGTCACCTTCAGTGATAGTTCTAGTTTTGCATGATGCATTATGCTCCTGGAATGGCTTACAGTTAAGTGTTGCAGAGGGAGCATCAACAAAAAAAGTAGCAGGAAACATTCATAACGTTTTAAACAAATCAATGCACAAATACTGCTTAATATGTTTTCTGTGGAAAAGTTGATTTTCTAATCTAATTGGCATCTTATTTTTAAGGGCTATTCCATTAAAACATACCTGAGACCCCTGGAAGGCAATATAATAAACATCTATGGGTGAATCCTATTTTATGAAATTTGGTTCTTCAAATTCAATTTTGCATCTTTGGGTGGGTGTTCAATTTTAGAAGTGCCTTCCTGGGGTCCCATGTATGTTTAAATGGTATAGTGCTAATTATGTTAATATCTAACGCATTAGTTTCAAAAACATAGAATTATATAACACTATATTGATTTGCGTTTATAATATTTAAAAAATCTGAATTTTTCTTAGAAGTGCTTTCTACTGAAATTTTGTATTTTTTATGAGATAAATTACAGCTAAAGTTAATAAATTCTGTCATGTGAACAAAGAATTGACCTTTCAGCTAATGTGAATTGATAAAATTAATAGTAATTAATTACTGAAATATCGGTAACATTTGCTTGAAATGTTGAGTTTAAAATAGTAAAAAATCTTCGCTGCTGTTTACATTGATGGTGGAAGCTTGTTTATTGACAGGTGTATAATTTCAGAAAGCAAGGTTCTAATTATTGTACATGGACAATAAGCTTAGCAGAATTTTATGAAAACCCTCTTATTGGTAAAAAAAAGTTATAAGCCTTTATTACTTCATGGTCCTCACTTATATGTTCTAGATTTGTATGGTTATTTTGTGCGTTTTTATTTTGTTATTTTTAAGTTCTTAATTAATAAGGAGGCATAACTATAAATATATTCATATAATCATTCTTTTTTTTTTTTGCCATCTTTGTGGTCAAGCTGGGTTGTAACTCTGATCCTGGTAAACTATAAAGGGTCAGTAATGAATGACCAGTGGTCATGCTGGGTTGTAACTCTGATCCTGGTGAACACTAAAGGATCAGTAGTGAATGACCAGTGGTCATGCTGGGTTGTAACTCTGATTCTGGTGAACAATAAAGGGTCAGTAGTGAATGACCAGTGGTCATGCTGAGTTTTAACTTAAGTCTGGTGAACAATAAAGGGTCAGTAATGAATGATCAGTGGTCATGCTGGGTCGTAACTCTGATTCTGGTGAACAATAAAGGATCAGTAGTGAATGATTTGTGGTCATGCTGGTGAACAATAAAGGATAAGTAGTGAATGATCTGTGGTCATGCTGGGTTGTAACTTTGATTCTGGTGAACAATAAAGGGTCAGTAGTGAATGACCAGTGGTCATTCTGGGTTGTAACTCTGATTCTGGTGAACAATAAAGGATCAGTAATGAATGACCAGTGGTCATGCTGGGTTTTAACTCTGATTCTGGTGAACAATAAAGGGTTAGTAGTGAATGACCAGTGGTCATGCTGGGTTTTAACTTAAGTCTGGTGAACAATAAAGGATCAGTAGTGAATGATCAGTGGTCATGCTGGGTTGTAACTCTGATTCTGGTGAACAATAAAGGGTCAGTAGTGAATGACCAGTGGTCATGCTGGGTTTAAACTTAAGTTTGGTGAACATTAAAGACTGTAGTGAATGACCAGTGGTCATGCTGGGTTTAAACTTAAGTCTGGTGAACATTAAAGTGACCAGACTGTAGTGAATGACGGGTGATTATAGAAGGTTGTTAGCATTCATACAAGGCCTGAATATGAATGATAACTAGTCTAGTCTAGTTGTAAGGTGATGGAATTGTTTCTTCTTTTTTTTTTTTTTGCAATTTCACATTGTTTCAGTTCTGAATTGATGAAAACATTAAACCATATT
Organism: Cyrtodaria siliqua; assembly: GCA_037043455.1. Classification (NCBI taxonomy): domain Eukaryota; kingdom Metazoa; phylum Mollusca; class Bivalvia; order Adapedonta; family Hiatellidae; genus Cyrtodaria; species Cyrtodaria siliqua. Next base: position 34,554 of record JAWPHD010017298.1, on the reverse strand, counting down.
CTCCTAATAAGAGCACCTCCCCAAATAGCAGCACCCCTCCCATTTTCAACAACAAAAAAAATAATATTAATAATAAAATAATGATAAAATATTTTCAAAATTCAATACATTTTCGATCTTTTGTATCCAAAATTAAGTCACCTTCCAAAAAGACCAAATTCAATAATAATAAAAAAAAAATACATTTTATAAGCACAACCAGGTGCCACTATTAGGGGAAATACGGTAGCTCTCAGTTTACTTCATCACTGACACGTATATGTGATATTAACTTTCCCAAGTCTAAATAGACGCTATCATATTTAGATTGAAACATAATTAATTATTCGTTGTTGGAAAATTCAATATCTCTAAGTCACAGACAGTGGGTGAGGTTGTCAGTTTTCTTTACTTATTTGACAATTTCCGAATTGTTTTGACAATTAACAAGTTGTCTTTTGACACTTTACAAACTTCTTAAGATAATACACGTAACTAAACATAATATGATCGTTTTTACAATACAGAATATATAGAGGATATTTGTTGTTTTGGAGTGAATAACATATTTTATTTCATCGAGAAGTGAGAAAACTTTATATTTTCAAGAATGCGAAACATGAGTGAAATATAAAAAAAATCTAACTTCGAGATGAAATAAAATATGTTATTCACGACAAAACAACAAATTTTCTTTTTATTTTATGATTTTACAAACAATTATTTAAGCAGTTTCAGTAACTAAACTGTTTTACACACCTGGCTACGCGCCCTGTTCACTAAGACGTAATGAAACGTTACATGACGTCACTTTTTTGAAACCGTTAACGTCATAGAAAGAAAGTAATTAAATAAACAGTGGATGTAACAGTATAATAGTTGGAATATCTTGTGAGTCGTGTTACTGTGCATTTGTGTTGGTTGTACATTAAAAAATTAGTCCCGGCACCTACTGTGGAAATAAAACTCTATATTCCACAGTGTGGAATAACACTTTTATTTCACTGATTAAATACAGTATTTCATTGCTTATCATAAAATAAATATATTTATTGTTCATCAGATTTTAATATTTTATATACAATTTATATTTCAGAAAGGAGGTGATATACTAGAAGATCAAGTATTAAACCACACAGATGATGTCCCTGTTATTGTAACACGATGCATTAACTTTATACAGCAAAATGGTAGGTAACTTGTATTAACCCCTAATTGTAACTCATTGTGTCAACTTCATACAACAAAGTGGTAGGTAGCTTGTATCAAACCAAGCAGCTTGATACAACAAAATGGTGGGTCACTTTGATTGATCCCTAAATGTGCCAATTTTATACAACAAAATTGTAGGTGACTTAAATTAAACCACACAGATAATGTCCCCGCAGTTGTACCTCGCTATGTCAACTTTGGTCAATAATCCAAATAGTTGTTGTTTTTTCATGTCAGATGATGATGCATTTTATATGAGGGACTGAAAATCTGATCTTACACATGAGGGCAGATAACAGTCACCCGCAGGGTTCAAATTTAACACTTATTTACTATCTAAATACAAGTAGATTTTTACAGATTGCAAGTAGAAAATATTAGCACTTGCTAATTTTTTTACATAATAAAAGAAACCCACTAGGTCTCAGTTTACATTTATGAACATATTTATCTTACTTAGTATATATAATATGTAAGAATATTTATACATTATTACATTCCTGCATCTAGCTGAGTGTGAAAATGTCATTATTTACATGTATAGCTATCTTTTAAAAATGAATCAAGGATTTAACATGTTTAAATTATTATTGCAAGTACCTTGATCAAAATAGCAAGTAGAAAACCTTAGCACTTGCTTTTTTTAGCAGGTGGCTAAAAATATTAAATTAGATCCCTGACCCACTCCAGCTGTTGCTTGACGTCATTCTATACAATAAACATACGTCACATTGATTGTTGGCAACAACACACAAACTGCCAATGGTACGCAAGAAAAAGAATCAATCATGGATAAATAGTTCTGAAAGGAACCCTCCTACCCTCGGTGTAACTGATCACTCCAACCCTCGGTGTAACTGATTTAAACAGAACTTTGGCTGATGTTTTGTACTGGTAAAAACAGTTATACACGTACCAATATCTTGTGTTGGAGTTCCTAATTTTCGCCAGATACCAATGAAAGATAATTTATATATTCTGTACTACTTGTGAGGCAGTTGTAATATAATAGCATACTTTGTTATTCAAGATCGGTGTTATATTGCAGGTGTAAAGATGAAAGGCCTGTACAGAGAGGCAGCTCAGGAGTCTAAGATCAAGACCTTGCTGAACCGGTTCCATGAAGGTGGGTTCTGGTTACACGAGATCTTATAAACAGATTTAACTGGTTGTATGTGTAACAGATTATGTAAAGTTAGAAAAATATTTTATTTTAGAATCCCTTTACATGATCATTTAGACATTGCTGTCAGACCAACTGAGACGAAATAGTGAATACTTAAAATCTGATTATTTAAATGTAACCAGGGTAAAAGTAAAAATGATACGGATTTATAAATTGAGACCCATTTCTGACACTTCAAGATTGCCGTATGTCCCTTTAATAAGATGTGTTAAACTGGACTTGAGATTTGTCAATGTTGCCTCCATATTTGGTATAGTTTGTATTAATATATCTATTTCTTTAGTCTAATGTAGGTACACTTAAAACCCTTTAATTTTTTCTTAACAAATACTCCATATTTCAGATGCACGTGCTGTTGTGTTGCAGACAGAAGAGCACAGTGTGCACGAGGTGTGTAACGTATTCAAGAGATTCCTCCGGAATCTCAGTGACCCCTTGCTGACCGCCCATTTGTACAGACGCTGGATTCAGACAGCTGGTAAACATGTTTTTCTTGCACTCTACAAAAATTCTGCAATCCGATTGGTTGACTTTAAACAATTTGTGACAATTCAGTATTGCGTAACCTGTTTCAAATCCAGTCATGAGACGTTAAACCGCCAAAAACATGGCATCATGTAGTTTTATTTGAAAGCTTTTGCTAGAAAAACTTGAAAAAAATCTGGAAACAGGTTAACCAGTATTGAAGTGACAGTATGTCAGTTGTTTAACGTGTGCAAATCTCAGTTAACCCTCTCATTAGTTGTTGTTTTATGTTAATAGGAACATAATGCGCTTCTGAAATCTGCAGATTATTGAACGTTCATCTGCTCTATCTATAACTAGATGACGCTTTTAAGTAACCCAGTTAAATTTTATTCCATATCTTTTAAAGAGACACTGTCCGTAAATAAGCAGATATTGAGCATAACGAAGTAACTGTCTGACATTTATTCAGTGAAATGTATAGATGGAAACTTGAGCATAGACCCAATGAAGTCTGTAGTAATACATTTGTGAGTTTGAAAAAAAAGGTTTTAATTATTATTTGTAACTGCTGATCACGTGACTTCCTTTAGCACATACGGTTTTCTACGTAGTATGTATTGTGTATGTCCCATTTAGCTCAGTTAGGAGTGACATCGACTAATGCGCACACACTATTATTACCCACAAGTGTAATTTTAGTTTGGGCTGGGCTGCTAGCTCAAACTCCCGAAGCGGTACTTCTTTTTTTGTAACGCAATTGAATTTCGTCAAACAAACTTGGTCTTAATTAGTAAATATTCAATAATGTTAGTGTGTAATGTTTGTGAATGTAATTAGTGTGTGTTTTATGAGCTAAAAGACATTGTCCCTTTAAATGGCATATACAATTCTGACACAAAAAAAAGATAGTATAAAAACTCTTCAGTATGTTTTTAGCAGGTTCATCAAATAAAACTGAAAATAAATAATCAATTTGATTACGTTCAGCCACTGCTTTAAAGAATGTGTTAACAAATTGAGCGAATTATGATGAAAAATAAATGTCATCTAGTGTATAAAGTAAGACATTACAGAAACAGTTTCATTCAATGAAGCATTTAGACTGTTATAATGGCATAGTTAACTAAACCAACACACATTCAAGTTAATATACCTCCAGCTATAAATTTAATATAATAATTGTATCAATATGCTAAATTACTAAATTAATGTACTGTGTGTTTTTGCTTAAGGTGAAAGCGATCACAACACGAAGCTCCAGTGGTACAAGTATCTGCTGCAGCAACTCCCACGCATCAATTACCTCACTCTCAGATGTTTGGCGAACCACCTTTATAAGTAAGTCATCTACCTCACTCTCAGATGTTTGGCCAACCACCTTTATAAGTAAGTCATCTACCTCACTCTCATATGTTTGGCAAACCACCTTTATAAGTAAGTCATCTACCTCACTCTCAGATGTTTGGCCAACCACCTTTATAAGTAAGTCATCTACCTCCCCTTCATCGTAAATGATTACCTCCCCTTCATCGTAATCATATTACCTCCCCTTCATCGTAATCTTATTACCTCCCCTTCATCGTAAGCGTATTACCTCCCCTTCATAGTAATCATATTACCTCCCCTTCATCATAATCATATTACCTCTCCTTCATCATAATCGTATTACCTCCCCTTCATCGTAATCGTATTACCTCCCCTTCATCGTAATCATATTACCTCCCCTTCATCGTAATCGTATTACCTCCCCTTCATCGTAAATGATTACCTCCCCTTCATCGTAATCATATTACCTCCCCTTCATCGTAATCTTATTACCTCCCCTTCATCGTAAGCGTATTACCTCCCCTTCATCATAATCATATTACCTCCCCTTCATCGTAATCGTATTACCTCCCCTTCATCATAAACATATTACCTCCCCTTCATCGTAATCATATTATCTCCCCTTCATCATAATCATATTACCTCCCCTTCATCATGATCATATTACCTCCCCTTCATCATAAACATATTACCTCCCCTTCATCGTAATCATATTACCTCCCCTTCATCATAAACATATTACCTCCCCTTCATCGTAATCATATTACCTCCCCTACATCATAATCATATTACCTCCCCTTCATCATAATCATATTACCTCCCCTTCATCATAATCACATTACCTCCCCTTCATCATAATCATATTACCTTCATCATAATCATATTACCACCCCTTCATCATAATCAAATTACCTCTCCTTCATCATGATCATATTACCTCCCCTTCATCATAATCATATTACCTCCCCTTCATCATAATCAAATTACCTCTCCTTCATCATGATCATATTACCTCCCCTTCATCATAATCATATTACCTCCCCTTCATCATAATCATATTACCTCCCCTTCATCATAATCAAATTACCTCTCCTTCATCATGATCATATTACCTCCCCTTCATCATAATCATATTACCTTCATCATAATCATATTACCTCCCCTTCATCATAATCATATTACCTCTCCTTCATCATGATCGTATTACCTCCCCTTCATCATAATCATATTACCTCCCCTTCATCATAATGACATTACCTCCCCTTCATCGTAATTGTTCCCGGATTCCTATGTATCCTTCCCCTCTCTCTGGGGCGGCTCTAAATAACCTATACTGTTTTGATGAGCCGTTAAACAACATTTAATTCAATTCAATTCATCATAATCATATTACCTCCCCTTCATCATGATCGTATTACCTCCCCTTCATCATAATCATATTACCTCCCCTTCATCATAATCATATTACCTCTCCTTCATCATAATCGTATTACCTCCCCTTCATCATAATCATATTACCTCCCCTTCATCATAATGACATTACCTCCCCTTCATCGTAATTGTTCCCGGATTCCTATGTATCCTTCCCCTCTCTCTGGGGCGGCTCTAAATAACCTATACTGTTTTGATGAGCCGTTAAACAACATTTAATTCAATTCAATTCATCATAATCATATTACCTCCCCTTCATCATAATCATAATACCTCCCCTTCATAATCATATTACCTCCCCTTCATCATGATCGTATTACCTCCCCTTCATCATAATCATATTACCTCCCCTTCATCATAATCATATTACCTCTCCTTCATCATAATCGTATTACCTCCCCTTCATCATAATCATATTACCTCCCCTTCATCATAATGACATTACCTCCCCTTCATCGTAATTGTTCCCGGATTCCTATGTATCCTTCCCCTCTCTCTGGGGCGGCTCTAAATAACCTATACTGTTTTGATGAGCCGTTAAACAACATTTAATTCAATTCAATTCATCATAATCATATTACCTCCCCTTCATCATAATCATAATACCTCCCCTTCATAATCATATTACCTCCCCTTCATCATGATCGTATTACCTCCCCTTCATCATAATCATATTACCTCCCCTTCATCATAATCATATTATCTCCCCTTCATCGTACCCTTCATCATAATCATATTATCTCCCCTTCATACCTCCCCTTCATCATAATCATATTATCTCCCATTCATCATAATCATATTATTTCCCCTTCATACCTCCCCTTCATCACAATCATATTATCTCCCTTTCATCATAATCATATTATTTCCCCTTCATACCTCCCCTTCATCATAATCATATTATCTCCCCTTCATACCTCCCATTCATCATGATCATATTACCGCCCCTTCATCATAATCATATTATTTCCCCTTCATACCTCCCCTTCATCATAATCATATTATCTCCCTTTCATCATGATCATATTACCTCCCCTTCATCATAATCGTATTACCTCCCATTTATCATAATCATATTCAATACCAACTTGTGATGTGATGACATTGCAGTCTGTCCAAGCACTCTGCAGAGAACCTGATGACATTGGACAACATATCTATAGCTTTCGGCTCAACATTGATGAAGTCGAGTAAGGCGGAACAGGGCACTACTCAGGACGCTATCGGCAGTAGCATGCAGCTGGAGATGAAGGTCATATCAGATATCGTCACATATTACGAGTGGCTGTTCGATGTGAAAGAGGTAGGAGGTTGATGTGTATGAAGAGGTTCTCAGTCAGTGATCAGATGTTAATTGAAACTTTAAAAAAATCTCTGAAACTACTATCAATAAGGCCTGGGTCTGATTTAGGCCAAAACTGTACTTTTAGGTTGTATTATTCTCATGTTGTTCGGGTTCGAATTCTACTAGGGGCTCGACTTGTAGTGAAAAAGTGTCGATTCTTTTGGATGCAAGAGGTTTACAGTACTGGTTCTACCAAGGAAAAAGTGGGTGGTCTGCCTCCACAACTTAAATATATGAACCCTCATTATATATCCTAAAATGGGCTGAAAATGAAGTAAAACACTATTCAGATTCAAATTGTTTTAATGCGAGTTTTTGGTTGACTGTGTTCTGTGAAAGCTACATTTTCTGTTCGTCTTTTATTCTTACTTTTGTTTGTTCTTCAAATTTCAGATTGAGGCCAAACAAAGCACTATAGAACAGCAAATTAAGGAAGCGGAATCCAGAATACAGCAGATAACGAGTGATCCCAGAAAAGTAAGTACAGTACCGGCTTCATAAGCTCCACTCCATTTGAGAAAATATTTAATTGGACTCTTATATATCCTGGCTATTTAGGTCTGTAATTCTGTCAGTTGGTACACATGTTTACTGGATTTCTTTATTTTACAATAACCTACTTTTCACACTAGTATATCTCTTTAAAGGAACTAACCTACCAAATAATGTCAAAATTACACTACAAAACTGTTTATCAAAACTCAGTCCAGATGTTCAGGTCATATAATAATGTATGTGTGCCGATTAAAAGTATAGGTTTATTCACGGGTTCTTACAATATCCAATTTTAGGTTTTGGCCTGGCTAATTAAAACTGATCATATTGTGTCTATAGAGTTTGGATTCTCAAAATATTTAAGTTATATGTATATGCCCCGTCGTCAGTAAGTTTAGAAACAGTGTACATCTGTTGTAAAATTTGGCTGTTGTTGGTGGGGTAGCTACTTTGATGGAATGTTCCTGCTAGTATTAATTTTATAGGTTTTCAAAATATGTAAGTTATATATATAGCTTCTTGTCAGTAGGTTTAGAAATGGTATAAGTTTATAAGTTGATCACATGTACAGTTAATCTGTATATGACAGCCATTTTACTTGTTTTATTGCAGTCTATAGCACCAGTCAATGAGTTAATCATTTGGGTATATTTCCTGGACCCCAAGGGGAAAGCAGAGTCGGTCAAGGTAGGTTACTCATTTATCTCGGGGTATATTTCCTGGACCCTAAGGGGAAAGCAGAGTCGGTCAAGGTAAGTTGCTCTTTTAGCTCAGGATATATTTCCTTGACCGCTTGCGGGAAGCGAAGTCTTTCAAGGTAGGTTACTCCGTCATCTAGGGGTATTTTTCCCGGAACCCTAGGAGAATGCCGAATCTGTCCTTTTATTTTTGGGTCTACTTCCTGAACCCAAAAAGGAAAACAGAGTCTTTCAAGGTAGGTTACTCAATCATCTAAGGGTATATTTCCAGGAACCCTAGGAGAATGCCGAATCTGTCCTTTTATTTTTGGGTCTACTTCCTGAAACTCAAAATGGAAACCGAGTCTTTCAAGGTAGGTTACTTCATCATATCTGGGCATATTTCCATGCGCTAATTGTCTGGTCCCCTAGAGATGTGCTAATTGTCTGGTCCCCTAGAGATGTGCTAATTGTCTGGTCTCCTAGAGATGTGCTAATTGTCTGGTCCCCTAGTGATGTGCTAATTGTAATTGGACCAGAAAAATTAAACATAAATATTTAGGCACTCAGTGGGTTTGAACTCGGGACCCCTTGTATGTGAAGCGGACGCTCTACCAATATCGCCATAAAAGCTAGCTCTGCGACAAGACGGTAGTAACGCGCTTATAAACTATCTATTTACATACCCCGCAACTGATCCTATTACACTAATTACCTAAATGCTGAACCTTTCAAGGTAATTGTCACTTTCATCTTTACAACATACAAGCAAGAAGATTAATTCTGTTAATCTACAAAAAGTGTAAGAAAAAGACATCCGCAGAGTTTAAGTATGTTACCCTTTTGTAAGTTCACATATTTTAAACCTGACGTGCCATGTTTTAAGTGATTATATCTCTTGTACTACAGATCACCAAGAACACGACGGTGTCGGAGGTGATTGGTTCCCTGATATCCAAGATGAAGCTAGTGTCACCTGCAAGCTGGTCACTGCATGAAGTCGTCAAGAGTGAAATAGGTGGGCTAAAACATCCAAACAGACCATTGACTTTATTTACATCTTTTATAAAACAATCTGTGGCTTAAACAATGCAGAGGTCATTGTCCTGGTAACATAAGAAGAACCCGTGGTTGTTATAAATATGCCTGTTATCCACAAGACAGTGTTTAATAGTGAAGATTATACAGTTAACTGTATTGAATTTTGCGACAGTATATTAGTTGTTTAATGATTGCAATATTTGGTTTAATGGCGACGTGTTGGCGTAGTAATGGCGACGTGTTGGCGTAGTAATGGCGATGTGTTGGCGTAGTAATGGCGATGTGTTGGCGTAGAAATGGCGATGTGTTGGCGTAGAAATGGCGACGTGTTGGCGTAGTAATGGTGACGTGTTGGCGTAGTAATGGCAACGTGTTGGCGTAGTAATGGCGACGTGTTGGGGTAGTAATGGCGACGTGTTGGCGTAGTAAATGATGACGTGTTGGCGTAGCCGTTAAACACAATTTGTGATCATTGAACAACTGATACACCATCGTTAAGGTCAACATTTCAATACTGCTTATTTAAACCTGTTTCCAACGCATTTTTTTGTTTTTGACAGTTTGAAATAAAACATAATGATGTCACGTTTTGACGGTTTAACGTCACATGACTGGATTTGCGATGGGATAAGCATTATTTAACAGTCGCAAATGTTGAACGTCAACCAATCGGATTGCTCGATTTTTGGCAAGTGCATTAGAATGTACTAGAATTGTACATGTACTATGTTGCACTTCAGAATACAAGAAGTATGAATGCTAGTATGCTACTCGTACTACATGGATTCACATTCTACTGTCAGATATCATTTGGATGTAATATAGTTTTTTAGACCCACACCACCGAATGGTGAGGAACTTTTCGAGCATAAGCCATGTCCGTTCGTCTGTCCGTCCATCCCGAAAAGTTTGTCTCTTTCTCCTCCCACTGTTTTAAACTGATTGTTTCAAAACTTTACAGATGCTTACCTATGATGTCAAGATGAGCATATCTATTCTGTGTCTAAATCGACCTTGTATTATCGGAGGAACAGCCCTTTTTTTATGTTTTCGGCTGATTGTTGTTTTCAGTGGGGTCATCTATGTCCCATGGACACATTTCTAGTTTCATTTTTTCATTATTCTTCCGATACATACACTTCCTGATAATGGACATGTGATCATACTACTATACAAAGGTCAATGTCACAGTCAAGCTCAAATTATGAGTTCAAAGGTCATTTTTTGTTCACCTGTATCTACACAATGTGACAGTAGTCATGTGACCTCACCAAGACCACAGACATGGTCATACGCCATGTTTAAAAGTAATTTTGTTTGTAACAAAATGTACACATGCATACTTCACACTTTTATACGTACAACACATTTTCATACGTACGTCACTGTTTCTTGTCCGAAGTTCGCCTCCTGACTTATCAGATATTGGCGATACTTTTTAGGATGTATCTGTATGAATTCTTAATTGCACATATCATCGCGCGGTTATGGTCCATTGACTTCTGGCTGGGTTGATAGCCTTATTTCAGCTGTTAGCTTACAGCATTCAGCAGGGGCATTCATGTCCACAGACACATTCCTAGTTTGCTCTTAACATTCCCCTTAACTTTTTCTTGTTTTCACCAAACTTGGCATATCTACACATTATGATAATAGTCAGGTGTCATACATTCTGGAACAAGGCCCCAGCAGGCGACACATGAGATTCAGAGATCACCAGTCTTATTTTTATTTTATTTTTCAAAAGCTGTTTTAAATACAGATATTTGCAGGTCTAGGCACTGATATAGCTCCCATAGTAACTTTAAAGTTGTATTTTCTAATTCAGAGCGCCCACTACATGCCAGTACGAAGCTGTGGCCCTTGATTCATGAATGGCAGAACTGGTCCGATGAATATTGTTCTTCCACTGTCCTCTGTCTCAAATCAAATGAACTGCGGGAAAAGATAGAAAAATCTGTAAGTATAAACCAGTCGAAAAATGTATTTGAATATATATATATATTCATATCTGATACCAGTGTAATCTACGACCAGGGATTCAGTGAATGATGATATCTTTCTATAATTAATATCTGTATTTCAGTTTGTTTCATTGTTTTCAGTAGGATCCATACTGTACATAGAATATCTTACATAAGTAACTGTGTATTACATAAGTAACTGTGTATTACATAAGTAACTGTGTATTATTGATTTTAATAAACAGGATACGAGGCTCTTCTGAGTATATCTTTTTATCCAACGAGTTTATAATACACAGTCACTAATGTAAGATTCTATTTATCACGTAACGCACAAACGACATGATAGTTCATTTCATCATTTTAATGATGTCAGTTTACCTGTATAATGCAGTAATTTGGAATCGTGACGTCGTTCTGTTGTTTAAATGACGTCAGCTATGTTACGCAGATGTAACGCATTCGCACTACAAATAATGCGACACCTTATACCAAATTTAACGTTTCTAACATGCATTGTATGAAGTAAGAGTTCAAATAATGATAAATATTTAAGGTGTCTGAACGTATTGTATGATATACAACTCAAACAATTTGGACTAAATGTTTCACTGTACACTTACACAGTGATTCGGGCCTCATTTGCAGCTGTAAGTGTTTTACGAGAAATAAAGAAGTCTTGGCTTTATAACACTCCCAGAAGCCATGTTATGTGATTAAAATATCTTGTTTTCAGTATGATCCATCCAAACCACTGTTTGCGGAGATGAAATATTGCGACAAGAAAAAGCCAGTCAAGATGGCTTTCGAGTTCACTCAGGCAAAACTCTCCTATTATAAAGATACAAAGGTAGATATATACTGGTTAGTCAGCCAAATGGTAATATCCTTTGTTATAAAGGATGAATCTCGACTTATACTCAAGGAAAATACCTATTAAATTGGAGGCTACTATGTTAAGGTATACAGTCGGAAAAATATCTTCTTTTTTTAGTAGGGTAACTCACCCCTGAGTCGGACAGGTTATTGGTTCTCGGCACCTCTGTCTATTTATTTTCATGCTCCTACTTGCTGAAACCGTCTGGTTGCTTCCTCTGTGTTTAATGTATCATTCAATGTCAACTGTTTAGCGGTACCAGTGTTTTTGCTGGGATTACATCATACTTTTCGCACTCACCAAAATTCGCCCTTGCGTCGGACATTTTTTGCAATTTCAGTAGTGGGTCATAAAATTGCTTCGATGTTGCCGTAAGCTCATATAAAGAAATTGTCCTTATTTTTCTTCATGTATGTGTATAAATTTTCTTACATAAATTACATATTTTAGATGTCTTCTTGCGTAAAATGTTCGGGTATTGGCTCCTGACTTCAATGTTCGTCTTCAGGGCAGATATATTTAGACATGCCCCAAAGTCGAACATGTAATTGCCCTTGAGTCGGTCTATAAAGGTAACTGGAGAAATCAATAGATTGGGGTAATTCTTGTTGTTATGAATGAAAGAAATCATTGGATTGCCTCCCTTTCATAGTAACAGTTATTGACCGTTTCCAGTTGAGAAAGATATTCAACCATCAATAACTGTCCGAGTCAGGGGCAAGTCCGACTTAAGGGCGAGTTACCCTAATATTTTCTGTGATCGAAGATTTAATGCGACAAAACTGCGTATACATAAATGTCTACACTCAATGAAGATAATTTTAAACTTTTGGAAGTCTGCATGTTGAAAAGCAAGGTCGTACTTTTAAGAGAGTTATTGAAATATTTGTCAACCTTTTCGTTTTGGATGTCAATTTCAAATAAAGTAATGACAGGGCAGGAAATTGGTTTCTGAGTTCATCCTACGTAATATTTGAATAGTCAAATTGATAAATTGTTGAAGAATTTATTTCTACTCGTCTTGCATGAGCACTCGTTATAGCAATCGGATGCGGAATTCTCATGCCCTGTGAACAGATAGGTATTTTTTAAGTGGTGTCCTTTATTATATATAACTTTGATATACTGAAAGGAAAAAGAAACGGGAATTTCCGCTATATATTAATTCCATAATATATATTTCAAGGAAATCCCAAGATGTTTTGTAAAAAAAAAAGTTGCAGTTAGAGAAAGGACACAAGTGTGATGTTGTAGACGTTTTAATCACAGTACACGTAACAATAAATTCATAAATGTTTAAGTTCCTCTTGAGGAGCTAGTTCTGTACTGTATTTAACGTAAAGAGTTTGCAAAATTTTGCATCCTAAGTTTGCTCACATGCTTGATCCAAACGCGTACTCTTGTCAATAATGAAACTTTGCAGGAATACTATTTGCTGTGTTACGTGTTGTTTTAGTCTTTTTTCCGAAAGGAAAGATCTTACGTAGCCATGTACCATTCGATTTAATAACAGCAGCATATTGTACATACAATATATAGCGGAAATTCCCGTGTCTCGTTTCTTTTTCCTTTCTGTATATATTGATATTTTATTAATAAAATTTGGAATTTGTTGTATTATTATTTGTTTCCAGAGCATCAATTAAATAATTAATTTGAATACAATAAAGATATCATTCAGGGACTTCATACAACAGTGACCTCTGAACCTAGTGGTCTAGTAATGATTTATATGTATGGAATAGTTTACTTATGTTAGTTTGGTTTGGTGCCTGGGAACTAACCATGCTTGTGCCTTCGACATTATACAAGACCGATGTCATCTGTCAGACAACAACAGTGGTGGCATTATACAAGACCTGATGTCATCTGTCAGACAACAACAATGGTGGCATTATACAAGACCGATGTCATCTGTCAGACAACAACAGTGGTGGCATTATACAGGACCGATGTCATCTGTCAGACAAGAACAGTGGTGGCATTATACAGGACCAATGTCATCTGTCAGACAAGAACAATGGTGGCATTATACAGGACCAATGTCATCTGTCAGACAAGAACAGTGGTGGCATTATACAAGATCGATGTCATCTGTCAGACAAGAACAGTGGTGGCATTATACAAGACCGATGTCATCTGTCAGACAAGAACAGTGGTGGCATTATACAAGATCGATGTCATCTGTCAGACAAGAACAGTGGTGGCATTATACAGATTTTTAAAATGTACATAGTATTCATGTAAATCTAAAAGTAACAAAACTTCATACCTTGATACTTACCCGATTGTTTCAGAGTGTAAGCAACCCCGCCGGAAGCTGGAATGTCGAGGACCTGAGTATATATAAAGGATTTGATTCTAAACGATCATCACCTACCAAGTAAGTTAACATATAATCCTGCCAGTGTGTATGCTATACTATACTGAGGGAAAAAGGTTTTAACAAGTTTTTTAGATGAAATAATAATGTATACAAGATATACTGACATTTTGGGACTTGAAGGGTTTGACCCCTACGTTCATTTATTCGTTACGTCATTAATATGTTCGACTGTTAATGATGTGTGTTTCATAAAATATTGTATCTCTGGCAGTAGTTTCTTGATTTTACAACCAAAAATGTATTATTTCCAGGGTGCAACAAAAACTTGCTAAACTTTTTTCCCTTGGTATATAATACAAATCATATCTTTTGAATATTATAAGCATTTTGGATGTGATGGTTTAACACTGGAAGCTGTACTTGTGGATGGCAGGAAGAAAACAGTATGGAAACGAAGGCTGATATTCCTGATTAAAAAATAAAATAACCACAATTTAGGTTTCAGAGATCAGCAGAGCAGTGATGTTAGTTTGGGCATCCGTCCATATTTATATTTTGGTGGTGACTACTTCTCCAAAACTAATTTATCCATTTTCCTGCAACTTTACAGGAATTTTGCTCTTGATGTGGGAATTTTGCTCAAAATGTGGTTACTACTTCTACAAAAACAAATTGGGATTCAATTGGAACCAAAATCATGGATTGGTAGGACATGTAGTTGGTCCTAAACAAAATTAATTTTAATTTCATATCAAACATGGCTACCAGTGGCCATCTTTGTTTACACAGCATTATATAGAGAGAAAATGTGAGGACTACTCTGAAACTACTTGATGGAAGTTCATGAAACTACTTGATGGATGTTCATGAAACTATGATGGATGTTCATGAAACTACTTGATATATGTTCATGAAACTACTTGATGGATGTTCATGAAACTACTTGATAGATGTTCATGACACTACTTGATGGATGTTCATGAAACTTTACGGGAATGTTACCCTATATGTCTAGTTTGTCCTAAGTAAAAGTTAGGTTGACCAGAAATTCAAAATGACCACCACAGCTAAAAAATAGATTTTCAAAATACAATTTTGTGTCGACTACTTTTCAAAAATCACAAGTGGCATTGATTTGGAACCTCTGCCAATATGACTGGCATGACATGTAGATGGTCATAAACAAAATTCATTCAGATACGACTTCAAACATAGCCGCCAGTTTCCATCTTTGTTTACATAGAGTTATATAGGACAAACTTGTGGCGACTTCTCTTAAATAAACTACTGGATGGATTTTATGAAACTTTACAGGAATGTTACTCTTGATGTCTAGTTAGTAATAAGTATAAATTCACAGTAAAAATCAGATTGACCATGGATATAGATTTTAAACATTACAATTTTGTTGCAGCTACTTCTCAAAAACAGTAAGTGGTATTGATTTGGAACCTCTACCAAAATGACTGGCATGTTCCTTAACAATATTTAGAAATACCATCTTTATAGTGCTAACTAAAAATACTGCCTTTATATGCCCAAATAGAAAAAATGCCTTTGTATTCCCAAACTAGAATTACTGAAAACACGGTCTTTGTTAGCTCAAACTAAAAATACTAAGACAACGCTAATTTGTTATACCAGAATCAGTAAATGATAGTCGCGTTTATTTGATTTAATGTTCTCTATTTCAGATGGGCATTTAGCTTTCTTTCCAAGGGAGATAAAGTCGGGTAAGTTTTTAAAACTTTTTTTTTTATGATAACAACAACAACAACAATGGCGATGGCGATTGGGTAAAAAAAACATGAACTCCTCTGTGAGCCTATGTACACAACAGGGCATTACAACTTACTTTCACATATATACACAGGAAACATGTTGTGTGTGCCACATGTGTTGCTCTCTTTTGTATATCATGTTACATCTGTGCCATTAATGTAAATGATACATATGTGTCACATATGTACCACATTTATATTATTCATGTTAAAATAATACACCTGTGCCACATATGAAATGTATACATATGTATTTCATATGAAACTACTACACATAAATTACATAAAGCATTGATATCAATTTTGTTGAATATTGTAGAAAATGGTTAAACAGCATGTTTAAGTTTTGATACTATTTAGTAAGATTTATTTTCAAATGTATTAAGTATGTGTTACTTTCATATGAAATACATATGTGGCACATATGTAGAACATGTACATTTCATGCCTAGATATTTTGACTGTGTATGCTTTATAATGTTGATTATTCGTAAACTGTTAAAGTATTGTTAGCACAATCAGTTGTCTGAGCATTGCTTAACCTTTAACCCGATACATATATTATAATGGACTGTTCTTCCTTTGAATTAAGACCATTTCATTTATGTGACAAAGGGGTATTTTGGGGGAAATAACTGATCAGCAGCCAGACATTGTAAACCCTAATCGGCCTGCGAGTTACAATACCCGTGATTGAATATGCGTAAAATTAATTAAGAGTTGGTATCTCTTCATTGACGCTCCACTTTTGGCGTTTTGCCTGGCTTGTTAAAACCATTTATATTGTGTCTATAGAGTTTGGATTCTCTAAATATTCAAGTTATATATATATCCCGTCGTCAGTGGGTTTAGAAGTTGTAAAATTCGACTGTTGTTGGCGGGATAGCTGCTTTATGGGAATATTCCTGGTAATATTGATTTTATGTATTTCGTTGCAGCCAGAAAGATCTTCCATACTTTGGTCGAGCTGTTTATTGTAACTCAGAAAATGATCTGCTGTGTTGGCTGGCTGCCATGATTATGGCTCAGGTACTTTTTTTGTCTGTCTGTCATGTCGTCTGTCTGTGTAGCGATTTATTTATCACATAATGTCCCTTGTTCGCAGTGTCAAACACCCATTTCATATTCTGTCATATGCACACATGTGTAATACAACATGGAACGATTGTGATTGGTTGAGCATGAATGCACTAAATCTGTATAACACCACGCGAGTTTGGTTAACTGAAACTATTTTATTTATCATAAATATCAACTTATTATTTATCAACAACTTATAGAAAATCTTTCTGGTCAGATTTGCATAGGTTCTTAATTACACATGACATACATATTAACTTGAGTTTGCAAAATATAACCTTTGGTATAGTTAATACGCAAACACATGTAAATGTATTGAATTTCATAATTATAAATGCAAAATACTTCATTTACATAAATAAATGTAGGAAAACCATTCCAAGTTGTTTAGGTTACAAAACATATTTATTTAAAAGTATAGAAATAGAAAAAGAAATTGCTCTTAAAAATGACAAAATAGACAAACATAACAGCAAATGGAGATCCTTTCTCCTAAATTAATTTTCATATCGTGTTTTTGAAAGGGAAAACGCACGTCCATAGTTACTCTTTAAAAATAAATAATGTTAAACATCACCTTGGCTGGTATTCGTTGTTTTTTGTTTTGTTTTTTAATATTATAAATTTATTAATATTTTCATTCTTTTTTCTAATTACACTTAGTAAATCTTCTTTTTTTTCTAGACTACTTTTCTCTCCATAGGTTTTTTTTTCTTTGTGGTATTATATAGTATTCAATGTGTTGACATTGTAATTCCCAAGTAAGCAAATTGATTGTTCTTGAAAACATTTTAAATTTAATATATTTAGTCATTGAATTCTGTATAATATTTCAGGAAAATACTCTTCCTTTTTTTATTTAAGAACCAACAACTTTATTCCAACAAATTGTATTAATGGAACATTGTATAGATATTTTGTTACATATATATGTGGAAGATTCCAGCTCCTTTTTCTTCTTTCAACAAAACGAGAAATAGAGCCATTATTAGTAGTCAATTTTAAATAAAATAACTTACAAGCATAGGCATTTAAATGAGTAAATAATCAAAATACATAATGCGATGGGTATTGTGTATTTTTTTTTTGTTGTTGTTGTTTTGGTATTGTTTGTTGTTGTTGCTGAATTTTCTCTCTTTTAGTATGAATGGTAAAAATATAACCCATTTAAAAAAAAAACATGATCGGGCAGAAATCTTCCACAAAAAAACAAAAACATCGTATTATCTTTAAGTCTACACTTTATTATATATGTTTTAAATCAAAATGTATATATAAAACCATGTATGAAAATAATGTTGAAAATAAAGATATTATATTATTAAAAAAAACAAAAAACTTATAGAAAATAACAAAATACAAATCAGTTTTAAACTCGGCGTAAAATGTCCTTTTGTAAAGCGATAAAACACAACTATGATGCATCACTATTTCTTTTTCAGCATCCCACGGGGTTTTCATAGCAATATGTGTACAGTAAAGATAATAAGGTACGTTCAATCAACAGCTGCCAATTAGTCGGCTTAATATACATCGAATCTCTTCTTACTTAATGTTGTCTTAGACCTTATTTAACCCTTAACCCCCTACATAATGGACCGTTCTTTCTTTGAATTAAGACCGTTCCATTTATGTGACATAGGGGTGTTTTGGGAAATTGACTGATCAGCAGTCGGACATTGTAAACCCTGATCAGCTTGCGAGTTACTCCTAATTAAACGGGGCGGCGTATATAAAGACAATTCACTTCCGAATTACACATTCCTCTTAATAAAATTGTATACATTGGTTTGAAAAAAATGGTACGAGATACGAGTCAGAAACTAAGTAGACTTTTGCTGTTTCTCGGAACATATAATGGATTCATTTCAAAATTAGTTTTAAAAGCAAAGGCTATTATAGTCGTGCTTAAGGGGTTAAGGGTTAAGGTGTAATAGCACCTTATAATGTGTCGTCTGACTATCAGGTACATTTGTTGTGATTAATTAGTTTCTATAAGCAATGTTGGGGTGGGGGCCAGATCGACTATGTGTTTCTATATGTTCATTGCCACCATTTTGAATGAAATTATGATTGACATACTCAAAACCCACTGGAGGCGTATTCAGTTACTGGTATTTCCTTGGTAAAATTCTGTAATAGTTGGTTTACTATATGCATTATCAACACAACACATGGGTTAAATTTGGTAAACAAGCTTTGTTAAGAAATTTGCCACTTTGATTACTTTAAAAGTGCAAATAATAAAGAACTCTAAGCATTTTGTATGCATTTTATTTTTGTATTATTAATGTAAATATTGAAAACACAATGGCATCCTTGTAAATCTAAGCATAAATGTATTCATTGATAAAGCTAAAACTTAGTCTTACCCTCTTTTCCCTACATCCTGTGTATGTGTTTCTAAGTCCGTACTGAAAGGTTCCAAATGGATTGGTCGTTATGGTAACATTTCTTAAATGATATTCCTACCATACAAATTGCAGTGTTGAACATATGTGTTAAATGGATACATTTTGTATCTATCTTATACATTAATTAAGTATATGGGCCATTATATTAACACCAATTTAAGTCCTTAATAAGTTTTGGGCCACTAAAAAAAACAACTATTTTTTGAAAAAGTAAATTTTTGGGACACCATTTATTGTAATTAATTTATATTGTCCCAAAACAAATGGTGAATAAGGTAGTCATTGTTCTTTTGGTATTTGTTTCAGGTTTTAATTCAGGGACATGTGCAATGAATGCTGCTGAAGTACGTCTGTTGTAGCCTGCATGACTGGTGTTGAGGGGAAGTAGTCCATGCACGGGCTGCTGTATTGTGTTTTGAGTCACGTAGGAAGAAGTCCATGCACATGCTGATGTATTGTGTTCAGATTCAGGCAGGAAATTATCAATGCACGTGCGTGCTGCTATATTGTGTTTGGAGTCGGGGGAGGAAGTTGTCACTGCACATGCAATATTACATATCTGACACAAACAGAAACAGGTGCTAGGTGAAGAGATCACCATGGGATGTCCTTAGAACATGGAAAGTAGACATGGTGAATGGAGAGCCACTCTGTGTCTAGGGAAATCCATTGAGCTGTCTCTGGGGTTACATGTAACACATATGCGGTTGTAGAGACCATCTGGGCTCTTTAAGGAGTGATTGATTTGGTCTTAAATGAGATTATAGTTCAGTCTTTTTTTAATACAGAAGAACCCCTGTGTTTGATGCATTGATGTTGTTAAGTTACATGAGGGGTTAGAGTCGCGGTTTGCTGGTGAACACTCTCTATTTTGAGACTGTCAGGCAGTAAAATGGAACCAACTGTTGGTAACCAGAGCGGTAATGTGTGGTGATGGTAGTATTTGATAATGGTATCAAATTAACATGTTTGTACTTTAAACAAGCATGCAATGCATGCAGGATTATTACATTTGTTTTAATTACTGACTTCATTGGCATACTTCTGAACAAGATTCCTGTGAACAATGAGCCAAACATTCCAAAAAACTTAACCAAAAACATTCTGATATTTATTATATTTGCACTGATGTTTATTAAATCGTCACTTATTAAAGCACACACGTTTAGCCCATCTATCCAACCTACCAGGACATGTATACAGGTAAGAGGTCTGAACTATGATAGTTATTATGGCCGTTTGATAATGCTCGTAGATTTGAATGATAATGTGACATCAGTTGTGTCTGGACAGCCCTACACGTCTACACACCACTATAGCTGTCTGGTTGCAGTATGAATCTCATTTCCAGCACATTTTATGATATTCAGTTTTTCGGAATTTTGGCAGAAGAAACTACAGGTTGGCCTCTTCAGTGTTCTATTTAGTATTATGATCTATCTTGCATCTTTAATATTCCTCTATATAAAATTTAAATATGTATTTAAAGGAATGGGCTTCCTTGTTTCAGCCCAGTACTGTTATGATATATCAGCAATATGGGGCTGAAATGTGTTAAATTAAAGGTAGGAAGGGTCCAAAACTTAAAAACATACTGAAAGGCATATAGACCTATAATTGTTTCCTGTCAAAATATCCAGTATCCGTGACTTCCATTACATCAAACAAGGTCACGGGTCACAGGTCACAGGTCACTGTTATAGAACATGACATCCTTAACATCAACCAATGTGACTGTTATAGAACAAATATCAAGCAAGGTCACAGGTCACAGGTCACTGTTAGAGAACACGACATCCTTAACATCAACCAATGTGACTGTTATAGAACAAACATCAAGCAAGGTCACAGGTCACTGTTAGAGAACATGACATCCTTAACATCAACCAATGTGACTGCTATAGAACAAACATCAAGCAAGGTCACAGGTCACAGGTCACTGTTAGAGAACATGACATCCTTAACATCAGCCAATGTATGTGTTAATACAGAGCAAACATCAAGCAAGGTCACAGGTCACTTTTATAGAACATGACATCTATAACGGTCACCTGAACCTGAGATCTATAACATCTACCAAGGTCTCATGTTGCTTTGTCAAACAAAGCTAATGGTAAACGAGACATTATGACTTTTATTTATTATGAATAATACAACTGTTTTGAGCAATAACATGTAGGCTTTTACACTGGGTACATGGGCTTGCACATTGAATAAATGGGTTTGTCTAATAGACTATTGAACATATACTGTGCACATTGGATAAATAGGTTTGCACACTTGGTAAATGGGCTTGTGCACAGGTTACATGAGCTTGCACACTAAATATTTGTGTCTTTGTATTAATGGTTTGCTTGTTTCCTTCAGCCTTATTTTCCCATCATTAAAACATAAAATAATGTTTCATTCCAAAGTGTTTTATTAAATACACTGCAGACGTATCATACATAGTACAATATATGTGCTGGGATAGTTTTTAGCTCGACTGATCAGAGATCAGTAGAGCTTATGCCGTGATGCCGTGTCCGTCGTCCGTCCGTCCTTAAACTTTTTTTTGTAGCGACTACTCCTCTGAAAATATTTAATGGATTTTCATGAAACTTTACAGAATTGTAGCCCATGAAGTCTAGTTGATCCTAGCAAAAATTCATGCTGAAGTGAAATCCAAGATGGCCGCCACAGCTAAAAATATATTTTTAAAAAACAAGTTTGTAACGACTACTTCTTGAAAACTATAACTGATATTGATATGGGGCTTTTTCTAAAATGATCAGCATGACATGGTGTTGATCCTTGTCAAAAATTGTATTGATTCGACATTAAACATGGCTGCCAGTGGCCATCTTTGTTTACATAGATTTATATATTAAAAAAGTGTAGCGACTACTCCTCTGAAACCACTGGACGGATTTTCATGAAACTTCACAGGAATGTTGCTCTTGATATCTAGCTGATCCTAGCAAAATTTCAGGTTGATCGAAAATTCAAGATGGCTGCCATGGTTAAAAAAAGGTTTTTAAAAAACAAATTTGTAGCGACTACTTCTTGAAAAATATAAGTGATTTTTATATGGGACTTTTTCTAAAATCATCAGCATGACTTGATATTGGGGGTTTGTCAAACGTTTTTTTTGATTTGACATTAAACATGGCTGCCAGCGGCCATCTTTGTTAACATAGAGTTATACAGTAAAAATTTATAGCAACTACTCCTCTGAAACTACTTGACAGATTTTCATGAAACTTCACAAGAATGCTGATCTGACTATTAAAAACATATCAGTAGAGCTTCATGACTTGATATTGGGGGTTTGTCAAACGTTTTTTTTGATTTGACATTAAACATGGCTGCCAGCGGCCATCTTTGTTAACATAGAGTTATACAGTAAAAATTTATAGCAACTACTCCTCTGAAACTACTTGACAGATTTTCATGAAACTTCACAAGAATGCTGATCTGACTATTAAAAACATATCAGTAGAGCTTCAAGGTCATTGACCTCTTGTTTATAATGGCAGCAATATTTGTCAACCGGCAATTCCATTTCATTGTGATATTTCTCCTATATTCTTTCACACACAGTATACATTTTATTCCTTTACAATAGCTGCTGCATAGGTGACATTATAACATTATAAACAGTTTTTAAGTTAAAAGGATACATGGCACTCTGAAATTATTGAATGCAGGGGCGTAGATGGCCTTTTTAAAGCTGCAGGCCCGCTTAATTTCTGAGCACTGTAGGGGGGTCCTCCCTAAGAAAAAAAAAGATAGAGTGTTTCTGGTGCATTTTCAAGATTTCCCAGAATAACCTACAGGCCCGGGCCTCCGCCTGCAGGGCCTTAGTGCAGCTACGCCACTGGAATGGGCATTAAAGTTTTATCTAAGGCATTTTTACTTACATTTTTCTTGTACATATTAAAATAACTTTAATATTTTATATATTATTTTACCATAACTAATTGATTCATTATACTCAACCATTAGACGTTTGGCAGTCTTATCAAGAATTCAAATTGTGTAAGAAAACTAGCTTGATGTTACAAGTTTGTATCAGAACTAGGAGTGATGTGTATGTTTTTAACGCTGTGGCATGATATATGCAGGTAATATATTCATTGTCTTCCAGTGGATTACTCTTCCATCAGTGACATTAGTTAGGGCTATTCCCTGTGTGGTTGCCGGAGTAGAATACAACCACTGCAAATACCGCTAGAGACAGAGGGCCCCCCCCCCCCCCCCCCCCCCCCCCCCCCCTTTATGTTCATTTTGTCAGTTTTTTATCATGCTCATTCAAGTTTTTTTTATGACACCACATATGCAAATGTGGAAACGTGGCTCCATCGTAAATGGAGTGTCTGCAATAGAATTTGCAGTTCTGCAGGTTAGAAGGTTAGAGGCCCATTCTCTATATTTTATCTAGATGTAAATGGAGGATGAGCCTGGCATGTTCGTCCTTGTTTGACGCCATATAACCTTTCTTGTGTTGGTGCGCCAATTCCCAATTCAATTAGATTTAGGGCTATTCCATTAAAACATACCCGGGACCCCAGCAAGGCAATTTAATAAACATTTAATGGGTGAACCCTATTTTCCAAAATTTGGTTCTTTACGGTAAACTCAGTTTTGCATCTATGGGTAGGTGTTCAATACTAACAAGTGCTTTTCTGGGTCCAGTATTTTAATGGAATAGCCCTTATAATTTACATGTGATCATTTTGTTTGCTACATGTATTTTGATAATTATTATATAAAGCAATACATGATAATTTAAACTTGTGTCTGTGTTTGTTCCTGTTGACCGGCAAATTTGTGTATTATGTATGTAATAGGTTTAGCAATTTTACAATCGCATCTTTCCCATTGTTGATAAATAGCAAAGTTCTTTTGGTTTTGACCTGTCAGATTTGTTGTCCCCTGCCTTCTTGCGAATAGCTGAGGGCATTTGAGTGGCAGCATCCATCCTTCCATTAATTTGGGATGACAAATCAATGCTTCTAAATTGTACAGAAAATGGCTATAAGGTATTTTGCGCTCAAAAAATGTTGCTGCCAAATTAGCACTTTAGTTATTCTACTTGATCGAAAATTAGCCATTTCACGGGTAAATACTGAAACTAATGTAAGTTTGAGAGGATATAAATTATATTTTTAAAGTGAAAAGAGGATGTCATTGTTAATTTTGATATTCGTGTATTTTGATAGTGGTATATTTTATTGAAATATTTAAGTCACAATTCCAGTTATATTTCTATATACATCACTTTATTTTGTAATGTGTTATGCAGATGCAGATTACATTTATGTGGGTGAAAGATTGGGATTTCTCAGTGAAAGAATATTCATAATCGCTAAATATGAATAACTAACTCCGAACACAGAAATAACTAAGTGTGACGTTGAGTCATGACGTCAATAAAGTGTTGCTGATGTGGACGTCATCCACCAGTAATGTTCAGTAAAATGAATAATTCTATTAAAATCATACATAAACTGATTTAAAATGTAATAAATAGATTATTTAACTGCTGGGTTCGATTATAGGGAAATACTTCGCGAGATGGTAGGAGTGTGTTGTTTATTCTCTCACGCATAGCGCATTTGTGAAAACATGAAGGATTTTTCGATTTTAATCGATCCAAGCAGTTAAATAATCTCTTTATATAGAGTGATTATTGACACCTTATAAATGTTTTTTCATCTACCTAGCCGTAGTATCTACATTGTATCTCATTTTTATGCCTGCAAAGGGCGGCATATAGTAGTCGCACCGTTCGTTCTTCTGTCTGTCCGTCCGTCTGTACAATTGAATCCGGTCAATAACTCTGACATTCCTTGACGGATTTGTTCACCACAACAAGACGACGTGTCGCGTGTAAAATCCAGGTCCATGTATTTAATAGATATAAAATAAGTCATAAAACATCAAAAAAAATTATGCTGAACATATAAAATAAACGGTCTGAAAATGGTAACCATGGTGACGCACCAAGGATAGCTATTTTAAACATAACTTGACGGAAAAATAAATCTCTGTATTGCTAAGCGATCGTCATTGTGTATATATCTCCGATTTGCTCCGCTTGACAGCTATTTATAACTTTCAGGTTTCTCTATGGACTTTAAAACTCATTGTAAATTATTGTTTTGAATTATTGCGCGGTATTATAGAAAACTGTTAATATTCCATCTATATATGAACTATTTCACGCTTTAAATTGGTCATTTCATACTTTATTTTAGACCCCAGAGCCTGATGTACTCCCTTTAATACTGTGAATTGAATGGTTTACAATGAATTTGAGGTAATAAAATATTGTTTGTTTTGTGGTCTATCGCTGAGATTACCTATGTAAAGCGGTATGTTTTAAAAGTATTATTTATTTACTAAAGTAACTTGTTTTGAAATATATATGTAAATGGAGAGTGGGCCTGGCATGTTAATAGGGATATAACTGGGCTAAAGCTCAATGACGTCACATACTGTGTAAACCTCTCAATACGATGTCCGACATAATAAACCTATACTTGTGTATATACATATACTTTTGTATACATGTATATACCGAGTCAGTAATAAACTGTTTGTCCGAAATCATTGACCATTTCAGTTTATTTTTAAAACATACTATAATTTCGAGCCCTATTCCTGGAAGGTTCTATCACCTCTTGTAAGTAAATTTTTATCAAGATCAAACCCGCAGCTGACACATCTCGTGAGATCCTTATCTTGCAGTTACCTGGAGGCGATACAGACTTTCAGATCTATTTTCTCCCATAATAATCCTCGTATATAATACCACTGTTTCTCCTCTTGAGTAAATATGAAGATATGGGCAAAGTTTTATTTTTATTATACTATTGTGGTCTGTTTATACTGTCTGAGTTTTAAACTGTTTTTTACCGGCTGCATCATGTATATTGTCTGCAGCATTAAACTTTGTGTTACTTCATTAAATTTCATTTAAATAATTAACTAGTATTTTAACAGGGAAAAACATGGTTTTATTTTTAACACTGTTTAAATATTTTAATTGGGTAATAACAGGGTTTATATGTAATAATAAAGTGTTAGAATAGAGGTGTTCCAGGTTCCTATTTCTTTATTACCTGAGCAGCCTTGTTTGCTCAGTAGATAAAGCATTGCGCTTTAGAGCTGCAGATGTCGGCTCTACTTGGGTTTGCTCCGCCCTACTTGGTTTTTTTCCCTTCATCTCGTCTCCCTTTGAGTGTGTTGTCCCAATATGACCTATTAACATGATGTGACAACGGGACGTTAATCTTCATAATCTCATAGAATTTAACAGTGAATAAAGGTAAATCTGCAGAAAGCTGTGAACTTGATCAAGGATATAATGCAATATAGAAAACTGTGAACATGATCAAAGATAATGCAGTATAGAAATCTGTGAACTTGATCAAGGATAATGCAGTATAGAAATCTGTGAACTTGATCAAGGATAATGCAGTATAGAAATCTGTGAACTTGATCAAGGATAATGCAGTATAGAAATCTGTGAACTAGATCAAGGATAATGCAGTATAGAAATCTGTGAACTTGATCAAGGATAATGCAGTAAAGAAATATGTGAACTTGATCAAGGATAATGCAGTAAAGAAATATGTGAACTTGATCAAGGATAATGCAGTATGTTTATTCTGTTTCCTTTTAATGTGTTAAACACTGATGGTTTTAAATTTTGATTTGGTTTGGTGTAGACAATTTTTAAAGGAAGTATATTATATTTACCTTGGTATATTATTAATATATAATTTGTGAGTAACTGTACATGTAAGCATGTGCATTGGTAGAGTAATAGGATCTGTTATAGTTTTAGTCAGTATTTATTTTTGGACATGTTGTTTATTGTGTTTTCATACATTGAAGCTGACAGGGATTTATGTAAAATTTCTCAACATTTATTCACAAATGTATCAAACTTGATAGTATGTTTGGTGCATGTCCATGATGTCAGTCCAAAATTGTCATTTTGTCCATAATGATTATGTCATTTTCTGGTCTTTTTGTCAGTATGTCATTTATGTTTGTTTGCCGCATGAAGGACCAAAACTTTCCATTATTATGTCATTTTGCCCCCATATATATATAATTCGTGGAAATATTCATGGAAATATTGGAATTGTATAGATGTGTCATTTTGCCCATCTGCCACTCTTCCCCATATTTAGCTGGATTGCTAGTTTGGAGATCTCCATCTGTCTGTCCGGATAGGCATTTTGATGTTTTTTTAAAGTTTCTGGTTGAAGTTTTTTTTTTCTTTTTCATTTCTCAAAAACGAAATGTCTAAAACCTTTGAAACTTGGCACACGGTATTATCATTACACAATATTATATGACAATAACCATAACTCTGTCTTGTATTTTACCTGAATTATTTCCCCTTTTTACTAAAAGTTTAATGTTAAATTGCAATCCGGCATTTGCAAGATAATTGGTTTTACATGGGCAAGACACTTTCCCTTAGCCTCGTCCGTCGGATGGGGACGTAAACCGGGCGGTCCCGTGTATTGGTCTATCCTCCGAGCACATTAAAGAATCATAGGAATCTATTCGATAATAAGAGTAGGGCACGGTTCCCAGATTCCTATGTATATTTCTCCTCTCTGGGGCGGCTAAATAACCTATACTGTGTTGATGAGCCGTTTAACAAAATTCAATTCAATTCATTTGTCTATGTCAATCGTTATCATATATCGAAAAGTAATGACAAGTTTGTGTATGATTCCGAGGTATATTCTTTTTTTAATTAATGGAATACATATTGGTTTATGTGTAAGTTTAACATAAATAATATTGTATCTGTACTTATAGATATTTATATATAAACACCAAAATTGTCCACGCATCTACTCCGAGTATACCTTGTTGAAGTATACTTTTGCCCCATTAATCAGTAGCCTCTAAATGGTATTATGTTCTGTATATAGAAAGGATCATTTCAAGATAGATTAGTTTTAGTTTTCAGCTGCTTTAAATGACTTCCCAAAATACGCCCCTGCCCACCTCACCCTATTCTTCAGTTTGTTTTCTTAAATGAAAAAGCAAATTTATTTACTATTTAGGGCCTTTCATCACACCCAAACCCCTATCATTTTTAATGAACACAAATCGCTGCTCGTATCCCCCTTTAATCTTTCCTATTCCAAACGATCTCTTATTTGCGTTTCCTTATATTACATTAATCTCAACACTATGACGTTCCATATCCACAGAGTATTTGTTGGACACATTTTCTGTCAATGATGTCAACTTGCATCTTGTCTTGTATAAAGTATCATCAATAATTTGTGACAAAATCATTATTATGTATATGAATAACTTATAATTATAATGTATAGTTTATGACAAACATTAAACTTTATTCCAATGTTGGTTTTGTTTCTGGTCTTCTCTTATATCACCATCAGTGGCCCTTTTATGTTCATTTTATCATTTTTTGTTCATGTTCATTAAAGGTCTTCATCATGATCCCTGCATTGTTTCAGGTGCTATCTAGCTTGCATCAAAAGAGCAGTGGCAGAAAAACAATAACGTGGCTCCAGCGTAAATGGAGTTTCTACGATAGAATTTGCAGCAACTCTGCGGTTCAGGGTGAGAAGGTTCTAGGCCCATTTTCCATATTTTATCTCGATGTACATTGAAGATGAGCCTGGCATGTTCATGCCTGTTAGGCGCCATATAGCCTTTTCATGTGTTGGTGCGCCTTAAAACCCCAATTCAATTCCCTCAGTGGCTCAGTCATTAGAGTCTCTGACTTGAAATCATTTGCCCCTAACCACTGTGAAACCACCGGGTTTCGAACCCGCATAGAACCAGGAATATGTATATGAGGAAGCTATCCATCTGGTTTGCGGAACGTTGGTGGTTCTACCCAGATGCCAGCCCATGGATGAACATTGCCCAGAGGGGCACCTGGGGTATTCCTCCACCAATGGAAGCTGGAAAATCGCCATTTGACCTTAGCTGTTAGAGCAACTATAACATCTAATTCAGTTACTTTATATCACACTTTGTTCAGCTATTCATCTTTGATAATTATTGGGGGGCAAGGGCACAACCTCCCCCAACTCAATAATCTGACGGGGCAACAGGTTATGTTATGCACGCCCACCCCACCCCACTCACCTATATGCTCCAATATTTTGCCAAATTAGTGTTGACTCAATGATACCTCTGATGGGCGACACATATATATTACCCCCGCTAACAGTCCCACCCCCTCCCCATTCCACACCCTACCGTTTGAGTAAAGATTGATTGGAATAGGATTTTCATATTCAGGTAATGGTGGCCTTGACCTTTGACCTATTGACCTCAACACCAATAGGGGCCATCTTTTCTTCACAAGCAGTTCACTCATTAAGTTGCATAAGATTTGCTTCATGGGGAGAGGAGTTACAGAGCGGACAATGCTTTTCCAGGTCAGGTCCCAGTGACTTTGACCTTTGACCTCCCTCAAAATCAAAAGAGGTCATCCTCTCATCACAGGCAGTCTACCCATGAAGTTTCATGAGATTTGCTTTAGGGGGAGGTGAGTTACAGAGCGGACAAGGTTTTTCATTATCGGGTCCCGGTGACTTGACCTTTGACCTACTGACCTCAAAATCAATAGTGGTCATCTTCTCACCACAGGCAGCCCACCTATGAATTTTCATGAGATTTGATTTAAGGTGAGAGGTGTTTTGTGGCGGACAAAGTTTTGCGTTATCGAGTGCCGGTGACCTTGACCTTTGACCTACTGCCCTCAAAATGAATAGGAGTCATCCTCTCACCACAGGCAGTTCACCTGTTTAGTTTCATGAGATTTGCCTAGGGGAGAGGAGTTACGGAGCGAAAATCTTTAATTATTGGTCGTGTTGACTTTGACCTACTGACCTCAAAATCGATAGTGGTCATGCTATCACCAGAGGCAGTTCACATATGAAGTTTCATGAGATTTGCCTCAGGGAGGGAGGAGTTATGGAGCGGGAAATGCTTTTCATTACCGCGTCCCGTTGACCTTGTCCTTTGAACTACTGACCTCAAAAGCTATTTGGGTCATCCTCTCACCAAAGGCAGTTCACCTATATAGTTTTGCTTCAGTGGGGGAAGGAGTTATGGAGCGAAAAATGTTTTTCATTATCGGGTCCTGATGACCTTGACCTCAAAATCAATAGTAGTCACCTATGGAGTTTCATGATATTTGCTTCATGGGGAGAGGTGTTATGGAGTGGAGAAGGTTTTTCATTATCGGGTCCCGGTGACCTTTGACCTATTGACCTCAAAATAAAGAGGGTCATATTCTCACCACAGTGTTTCATTATCGGTCCTGGTGACCGTGACCTTCGTTTAGAGGAGTATAATTAAGAGGAAAGGCGAAATATGTGACACCACAAGCATAAGCGGGTTGACAAAAGTGTTCCGCTTTGGAACAGGGCTGCTTTGGTTTAAACCAGGTCATAGGTAGTCCCGGTTTGTTCCGCAATGTGAAGTTCCTTACGTCACTTTTTCTTTGCAAACTGGGTTATGAACCAGAACTAGGTTCTAGGGTGCAACAAACCTCACTCTTACCCTATTGTCATCCCAATACAAGAAATCAGCGGATTCACATGTCTCGCCTAATGGGGGCGGGACTTAAAAATAAACAGGCCAATGATTATGGTGTCCATGTTGGGTGGGTGGATAGCAGGATTGTGTGTCAGCTATGGCAATATCAAACTAGTTTTATATAAACTGTCTTCAATTACCAAGATATGGGAGAGGGATGTATTTGGCTCAAGTTTGGCTGGCTTTAAAACAAATCAAACTTTCGATCACAGACTTGACCACAAGGTCACCATTTGAACAAACTTGGTAGAGGACAATAAGCTGAGTGTAAATACAACATATTAAACTGTTGGCTCTTGTAATTTAAGTATTTCCCTATGTAACTCTATATAAAACATGTGATATATGTGAAGGAGCCAAATTTGACCCCAGGGTCACCATTCAAACAACTTGATAGAGGACCATAAGCTGAGGGTAAATAAAAAATATTAAACCTTTGACTCTTGTAGTTTTCAGCGAAGAAGATTTTTAAAGTTTTTCCCTATATATAAGTCTATATAAAACTGTGACCCCTGGGGCGGGGCCAAATTAGACCCCAGGGTCACCATTTGAACAATTTGTTTAGAGAAACATAAGCTGATAATAAATACGAAATATTAAATCTTTAGCTACTGTAATTTCAGAGAAGAAAATTTTGAAGTTTTCCCCTATATCAGTCTATGTAAAACTGTGACCCCTGGTTGGACCCAAATTTGAGCCCAAGGTCAGCATTTGAACAATTTGCTTAGAGGAACATAAGCTGATAATAAAGACAAAATATTAAATCTTTAGCTCCTGTAATTTCAGAGAAGAAGATTTTGAAGTTTTTCCCTATATCAGTCTATGTAAAACTGTGACCCCTGGTTGGGGCCAAATTTGAGCACAGGGTCACCATTTGAACAATTTGTTTAGAGGAACATAAGTTGATAACAAATACAAAATATTAAAACTTTAGCTCCTGTAATTTCAGAGAAGAAGATTTTTGAAGTTTTTCCCTATATCAGTCTATGTAAAACTGTGACCCCTGGTTGGGGCCAAATTTGAGTCCAGGGTCACCATTTAAACAATTTGTTTAGAGGAACATAAGTTGATAACAAATACAAAATATTAAATCTTTAGCTCCTGAAATTTTAGAGAAGAAGATTTTTAAAGTTTTTCCCTATATCAGTCTATGTAAAACTGTGACCCCTGGTTGGGGCCAAATTTGAGCCCAATGTCACCATTTGAACAATTTGTTTAGAAGAACATAAGCTGATAATAAATACAAAATATTAAATCTTTAGCTCCTGTAATTTCAGAGAAGAAGATTTTGAAGTTTTTCCCTATATCAGTCTATTTAAAACTGTGACCCCTGGTTGGTGCCAAATTTAAGCCCAGGGTCACCATTTGAACAATTTGTTTAGAGGAACATAAGCTGATTATAAATACAAAATATTAAATCTTTAGCTCCAGTAATTTCAGAGAAGAAGATTTTTGAAGTTTTTCCCTATATCAGTCTATGTAAAACTGTGACCCCTGGTTGTGGCCAAATTTAAGCACAGGGTCACCATTTGAACAATTTGTTTAGAGGAACATAAGCTGATAATAAATACAAAATATTAAATCTTTAGCTCCTGTAATTTCAGAGAAGAAGATTTTTGAAGTTTTTCGCTATATCAGTCTATGTAAAACTGTGACCCCTGGTTGGGGCCAAATTTGAGCCCAGGGTCACCATTTGAACAGTTTGTTTAGAGGAACATAAGCCGGTAATAAATACAAAATATTAAATCTTTAGCTCCTGTAATTTCAGAGAAGAAGATTTTGAAGTTTTTCCCTATATCAGTCTATGTAAAACTGTGACCCCTGGTTGGGACCAAATTTGAGCACAGGGTCACCATTTGAACAATTTATTTAGAGGAACATAAGCTGATAAAAATACAAAATATTAAAACTTAGCTCCTGTAATTTCAGAGAAGAAGATTTTTGAAGTTTTTCCCTATATCAGTCTATGTAAAACTGTGACCCCTGGTTGGGGCCAAATTTGAGTCCAGGGTCACCATTTGAACAATTTGTTTAGAGGAACATAAGTTGATAACAAATATAAAATAATAAATCTTTAGCTCCTGAAATTTCAGAGAAGAAGATTTTTGAAGTTTCTCCCTATATCAGTCTATGTAAAACTGTGACCCCTGGTTGGGGCCAAATTTGAGCCCAATGTCACCATTTGAACAATTTGTTTAGAAGAACATAAGCTGATAATAAATACAAAATATTAAATCTTTAGCTCCTGTAATTTCAGAGAAGAAGATTTTGAAGTTTTTCCCTATATCAGTCTATTAAAACTGTGACCCCTGGTTGGTGCCAAATTTAAGCCCAGGGTCACCATTTGAACAATTTGTTTAGAGGAACATAAGCTGATTATAAATACAAAATATTAAATCTTTAGCTCTAGTAATTTCAGAGAAGAAGATTTTTGAAGTTTTTCCCTATATCAGTCTATGTAAAACTGTGACCCCTGGTTGGGGCCAAATTTAAGCACAGGGTCACCATTTGAACAATTTGTTTAGAGGAACATAAGCTGATAATAAATACAAAATATTAAATCTTTAGCTCCTGTAATTTCAGAGAAGAAGATTTTTGAAGTTTTTCCCTATATCAGTCTATGTAAAACTGTGACCCCTGGTTGGGGCCAATTTGAGCCCAGGGTCACCATTTGAACAGTTTGTTTAGAGGAACATAAGCCGGTAATAAATACAAATATTAAATCTTTAGCTCCTGAATTTCAGAGAAGAAGATTTTTGAAGTTTTTCCCTATATCAGTCTATGTAAAACTGTGACCCCTGGTTGGGGCCAAATTTGAGCACAGGGTCACCATTTGAACAATTTATTTAGAGGAACATAAGCTGATAAAAAATACAAAATATTAAAACTTTAGCTCCTGTAATTTCAGAGAAGAGATTTTTGAAGTTTTTCCCTATATCAGTCTATGTAAAACTGTGACCCTGGTTGGGGCCAAATTTGAGTCAGGGTCACCATTTGAACAATTTGTTTAGAGGAACATAAGTTGATAACAAATACAAATATTAAAACTTTAGCTCCTGTAATTTCAGAGAAGAAGATTTTTGAAGTTTTTCCCTATATCAGTCTATGTAAAACTGTGACCCCTGGTTGGGGCCAAATTTGAGCCCAGGGTCACCATTTGAACAGTTTGTTTAGAGGAACATAAGCCGGTAATAATACAAAATATTAAATCTTAGCTCCTGAAATTTCAGAGAAGAAGATTTTGAAGTTTTTCCTATATCAGTCTATGTAAAACTGTGACCCTGGTTGGGGCCAAATTTGAGCACAGGGTCACCATTTGAACAATTTATTTAGAGGAACATAAGC
>JAWPHD010017297.1:0-45285 GCA_037043455.1 Cyrtodaria siliqua | reverse complement strand
TAAAGCAAAATTATCGGTATTATGAAGTTTCATGGGTTTTCGTGGCCATTTGTTTTCGTGTTTTTTTTCAGCGATAGGAGTCACCTTTGCCAGCTTCAGAAGAAGCATTTCCAAACTGACGTCGGTGTCGCATTAACATTGTTAAAGGTGGAAGGGTTTTTAAATGCATACCGAGTGTTTAGCGCATAAAATACACATCTACGAAGGGCGAGACGATTTTTGATATGCGCAGTCCTCCGACATGCATACGCATTTGACTTTTTTATTTGTGGACTTAGTGTGCTATGCGCCAGACATAAACAATCAATTTAAACTGATACACTGCATACACTGCATTTTATAAATGTATAAGTCGGTTCAAAAGCTAGCCAAGAGAATATCAGGGTTATCCACATGATTATTTTCAAGCATAGTGGCATTAAGCGTGTGCTGGGGGAGGGTACGGGAGGGGAAAACCCCCTCCTGTGTTCGATTTTTTTGGCTTTTAGTAACTGCCTGTATTGACGGTGAGGCACTCTTTTGTGTGATATAAGTGATGTTAGGAAGCCATATATAATTATATATTTATGATAATAAACAATATAATAAATAATCCATGTTTTAAGACTTTTATTTAAAAAAAAAAACTCATAAAAATATTTACTAAAATAAGTTCATACACAATAATACATACACAAAAATACAACACACATCAACACAACATGCAGCATCTGAAATACATACAATAAACAATAATAAATAATCCATGTTTTAATACACGATGAAGAAGAAAACATACAAAGATTTATTATAAGTTTATACACAATAATACAACATATACATCAACACATCATGCACACATATAATACCATCAACTACACAATATTCATCCCTGGAAATAAAACAGCACATTTGATAATACTTAAAAAATATAACCTTAGCACTCAAATAAATCCAACACAAGTTAGCCCATTCAATGTCTTGACTTGTACATATTAGCTAGCAGTTCCTATTCAGATGCTTGACCTTCTAGGTCTGGCCATGTGCCATGTGCCATTCTTCCACTGCCCTGTCATATTCAAACTGATGGAGGTGGGCCCTGCATTGTTATTGCCAGCAGTGCATTGAGAACTCTGTTACACAGAGTTGACCTGTGCTGTCTTAATTCAATCTGCTGTTGATGTTGGAAGAAGCAGACCAACAGCTGCAATATTGTACAAGTTGGGGTGAGACTCCTGTAGCTCTCTGTCATTCTTTGTAACCTCCCTCACTTGTCTCCACTCGATCATCATTGAATCTTCATCCTGGTTAAAGTGGCGGGCCAAGGTCTGAAGAAACATATATAAATAATTTAATATATTATAAATATATAATAGACCAACACGCTTAATAATAGTAATAACTGAATTATTTTTGTTTTATTTTGTAAGTAATTTCTAGTATTTTTGTTTTCAAAATATTGACAAGCTTTGAAGTAAACAGATAAATAAACTACCTTCATTTCTTCTTTTCTTTTTTCAAATGACCAGATATTATCCCAAAATTGCTATTTATTTTATTTATTAACGCACAAACTTAAATCAAATGACAATCAAAACAATTATACTTACTTACGCAAAACAAATAAACTCTTGCACATCACATCTTTCATTTCCGTCTTGAACAATACACGTAAGCCGATACACAAACTGCCAATATTAACAAACTTTCCAGTTCAACTGCTTTAAGTTACATTCTCCCATCCCAATTATCTCCCAATTACTGATTAATCCACAACAACCCGACATAATCCAATCAACTCGTGATAATTGCAATTTGTTGTCAACAATCCACTAATCACACAGCGTGTTATCGCACTTTCTGCATACTGCATAGATCAGTCACGTGTTACTTGTGTGTATTGTTTGACGCGAGTTTATGAATTTGTGTACGGTGCGCATAAGGGATTTTAAAGGCGGTGTTTGCCTTCAGATCAAAGCACCGCGCTCTGGATTTTAAGCATAGCGGCGCAGTTTAGGCACCGCGGGATGTAAGATTTTGGAAGTCAAGCGTAGCGGCTCCGCTATGCTTAAATGGCCTGTGGAGAACCCTGATTATTTTGTACATTGTTTTATGTCTTGCCGACTCAAAATAAAGTTGATCTTATATGATGTACAACTAATCTAAAGTGAAGAATGAACATTTGTTATCCATTTCACACTAAACTTTTTTAATCCAAAAAACATTTTTATATAAAATACATTTATTTAGTTTAAAGGGACACTGTCCGTAAGTAAGCAGATATTGAGCATAACCAAATAACTGGCTGACTTTTATTCAGTGAAATGTATACATAAAAACATGAGGATAGACCCTAAGAAGTATGTAGGAATACATTCGTGAGTTTGAGAAAAAAAAAGGTTTTAATTATTATATGTAAATAAAGTGGGACCCACAATATTTACCTTTTCTGCGATCACGTGACTTCCATTAGCGCATTAGGTTTTCACCACAGTATGTATTGTGAAATATGTATAGCCCGCTTAGCTCAGACGGGAGCGTTGTCGACCACTTTACACTCACGCACACTATTATTACGGCGAGTGTAATTTTAGTTTGGGCTGCGAGTTCAAACTCACAAAGCGGATTTACTTTTTTTTTGTACCGCGATTGAATTCCGTTAAACAGTCTTGCTTTTAATTAGTAAATATTCAATAATGTTTAGTGTGTAATGCTTGCGAACATAATTATTGTGTGTTTTATAAGCTAAAAGTTACGGACAGTGTCCCTTTAACTTTAGGTACTATGTTCGAACGGCAAAACAGTTGTCTTGCATAGTGACGTCATACAAGAAACCTTTACACACAGTCTGAAATTGTCCACGCGATATTTGGTCATACACGATGAGACCTCTTGTAGTGGGTTCTGTTCATATAAAAAGTAACACCAGTCTTGGTTTACAAATATATATAATTACTAGTTAGACTACTCCAGGCATACTGTACACACTCTCCTAACTCTCCAGTCATACTAAAGCATCTCTCTTAAATACCTCCCTAGCTCGCACTGGCTGATTGTAATATGATACTCAATAGTACATACACTACAATTTCTTCCTTCTTCAGATAATTAAAACACATCTCTTTACTCAGTCGGTAGCGCGGCGGATTTGTAACCGGAGGCCCCGGTTTCAATCCTCCGTGGTGCCACTGAGTTCCGTCGGTGTGTTCTTGGGCAAGACACTTTTCCTTAGCCTCGTCCGTCGGATGGGGACGTAAACCGGGCGGTCCCGTGTATCGGTCTATCAACCGAGCACGTTAAAGAACCATAGGAATCTATTCGATAATAAGAGTAGGGCAGGTTCCCGGATTCCTATGTATCCTTCCCCTCTCTCTGGGGCGGCTCTAAATAACCTGTACTGTGTTGATGAGCCGTTAAACAACATTCAATTCAATTTACTCATTTTAAGATTCATTCACGCTATTTAAAAAGAATGCCATTAATATAACTCCCACGGTCATTCAACTTTTATCAGCATAATTTGCCACACACCCAGCATTATAGAAACAACACTAATTTCAAAGTCAGACAGAGCATGATGTTATCAACACTTTAGCAATGAAAATATATCAAAATGTCACAGCAATTATTTGTGTTGTAGGATTGCTGATTAGTTATGTCCATGTAATCATATCACACCCATTCAATGTCAGCTAAGTCACGTAGTTCCCAGACACAATGAACACCTGCAACCAATGTTCGTTCATAAAACTGCTATTTTAGAGACTGAACAAAATATAATTGTTTCATGTATCCCAGTATTGTGTTATTTCTGTAGCTGAATTATTTCAGAAGTTTAAAGTCACTATATCTATTTGGTAATTTTGTTTTCCTGTTCGGACGCCCATCTCTTTTCACTAAATCACTTCTACATTTTATCATAGGGTTTGCATGTGTCAAAGGCGGTTTCAGAGTGCGTTGTTCTCTATTAAAGAACTTCTTTACGTGTGATACATTACGTTTATAACGTACCCCCTTATTTTCAACAGTAACCATGTTTCCTTTCTTTTCTATAACCTCGAAAGGAGTTGGATTAAAACGTGTTGACATTTTAGTTTTCGCGATCTTGCTTCAATAGAACTTTGTCACCTACGCAAATATCACTTTCACGTGCACCACGCCTTTTATCGGAATAGATTTTCCCCTTTTTTTCTGCTCAGCGTCGCAATCTCTGACAGCTATGTCAACTGTTCGATACTGAGTTATTTCTGGTATTTTAGAGCGCATCTTCCTACCATATAAGAGTTCTGCGGGACTTACTCCCGTGGTTGTATGCGGACTACTGCGGTAAGCGAACAGGTAATTATCAAGTTCTGATTTCCAATTACGCTTTTCTACCTGTGCAATGCGGATGCGTTTCATTAATGATGCATTCTGACGTTCGACTTCTCCGTTTGATTCAGGTGAGAGAGGAATACTTTTTACATGTCTTATGCCATTTTCTTTCAAGAAATTCGCAAAGTGTTCACATGTAAATTGTGGAGCATTATCTGATCTTATGGAAAATGGTAACCCCTGACGCACACATATTTTCCATAGCAAGGACATTAATCGCTCAGACGTAATCGTTTTTGTAATTTCAACTTCTACAAATCGACTGTAATAATCGACTATTACAAACAAGTAATCTCCTGACGGTAAGGGACCCAGTAGATCGATACCTAAGTATTGCCAGGGCGCTGACGGCAATTCGGTTCTCGTCATTGGTTCCGGAAATGTTGATCTACTAACTGATTGACAACCAAGACATGATTTACAATAACTTTCAATGTCTTTGTCAATATTTACCCACCATACTTTTGTACGTAAATTCTGTTTCATAGAAACGATACCGGGATGACCCTCGTGTGCTATCTCAAGTACACGGTTACGCAATTCCGCCGGAATTAAAATCCTAGTTCCCCTAAGAACTAACATACCGATCGCAGAAAGCTCATCTTTAACCGGTAAATACTGCTTGCTTTCTAATGTGTGCCATTGACCGTTTAATAGACAACCTCTAATTGCCTGTAGCTCAGGGTCATGATATGATACGCGTTCAATTTCGCGTGTAGTCAATGCATTTGGTATAGCGGCGCGTGCCACAAATTTGATGTACTCACTGTCTGTTGCAGATAAGCTACTGTAAATGGAATGTTTTGGTGTTGATTTCATTAATCTCGATAACGCATCGGCGATATTGTTGGGACCCGGAATATAAACCACCTTGTACGTGTATGGTTGTAGCCTTAGTACCCAATGCTCAATTCTTGCACATGTTTTTGATTTTGGCGAGAATATTTGTTCTAACGGTCGGTGATCTGTCAACAACTCAAATTCTGAACAATAAATGAATGAATGAAATCTTTCACACCCCCAAACAATACTTAACGCTTCTTTTTCCGTCTGCATGTATCTACATTCAGTATCAGTTAAACTGCGGCTTGCATAGCCTATAACACGATGTTCATCTCCTTGAAGCTGTGTTAATACGCACCCTAATCCTACCGGAGATGCATCACAGATTAACTGCGTTTTGGCATTTTTGTCATAGTAGCCCAGTGTTTGTGCACTGGCTAGGC
The DNA here is from genome assembly GCA_037043455.1 of Cyrtodaria siliqua. Taxonomy (NCBI): domain Eukaryota; kingdom Metazoa; phylum Mollusca; class Bivalvia; order Adapedonta; family Hiatellidae; genus Cyrtodaria; species Cyrtodaria siliqua. The sequence goes on along the minus strand of JAWPHD010017297.1, from coordinate 39,706 downwards.
GTTTTTTCGACTCATCAAAGGAATTTTGTTCCTTACTGCCCCAGTGGAACTGTTGATTCTTTTTGGTCAAATTTCGCAACGGTTCCGACACGGTCGACAAACCCGGTATGTATCTCGCACTGAAGTTAACTAACCCTAGAAAACTCCTTACCTCGGACGCGGATTTCGGTTCGCTTGCATTAAGTACATCTTGTACTCTAGATTCGGTTGGTCCGATCCCGTGCTCTGACAATACATGCCCCATGAAAATTAATTTTGACATATTGAATTGACATTTTTCACGATTTAGTGTTAAGCCGCTTTTCCTTAGCACTTCCATCACATTTTCTAAGCACTTGTCATGCTCTTCCTGTGAAGACGCATGCACAATAAAGTCATCCAGAATATTCTGAACCCCTGGACACCCTTGTAATATTTGTTGCATCACTTTCTGGAACATTTCGACAGCGCAGCTGACTCCCATAATCAGTCGTTTGTACCTGTAGAGCCCTTTGCTTGTGATGAACGTGGTGATTTCCCTCGAGTTCAATTTGGTGATACGCGGATTTTATATCTAGCTTACTGAAAATCTTACTTTGATTCATGTCTTACATAATTTCATCAATAGTCGGAATTGGATGATGTACTCTTTTGACAGCTTTATTGGCCTGTCGCATATCTACACATATACGAATGTCATCACCTTTCGGTTCAATCACTATCGGTGATATCCACTTACTTGGTTTATCGACCTTTTCAATAATATCCAATTTTTCCATCTCATCAAGTTTCAGATCAAGTTTATCTTTTAGATTGTATGGAACTCTGCGGAGCGGTTGAATATCTGGATCTACGCTATCAACTATTGGAATTTGAAGCTTGAAATTCTTTAATTTACCAAATCCTTCAAAACAGTCACTATACTTGTCAAATATGTGTGACGTTTCATTTATTGAATTAATGTCAGGACCCAGCCTAAGTATTCCAAGTTCAATTGCTGTTTTGCGACCCAAAAGTGATTGTCCTCGACCTTCAATTACAAGGAATTGCACGTTATCGATAACCTTCTCATTGCACTCAATGTCCACAATGAATGTCCCTGCAACTTTTAGAGATTTTGTACTTCCATATGGATAGATATTTCTTTCTGATTTTGTATTTGAGTTGCATTTAAACTGTTTATTTTTCTTTAGATCTTCCCAGAGATATCTGTCCATGACATTGCAAGATGCTCCAGAATCGATAAACATAACTGTTGGAATGTTCCCTATTATCACAGTAATTTCACCCTCTTTCAAGTTTCTGCCATCAGATAAGTGAAATGTGAAATCGTCGTCATCATCTGTCTCTTCCCGTGCATCTACATTATGCACGGAGTGTTTCTCCTTTGTGCTTCCTCTGCACTTTCGTTCGAAATGGCCCATCTTTTTGCATTTCCTGCACATTTTACCCCTTGCAGGACATCTCTGATCCTTGGCAATGTGTCCTTCGCCTCCACAATTAAAACATACTGTAGTGTTTCTGTTAAATGATTTATCATTATGTTGCCTATACCGAGCACTGTTGTTGTTACGTTGCTGTTGTTGGTGTTGACTATGTTGTGGTCTCAGTTGTTTTGATTTTACACGATATACTGGTTGATTGCTGCTGTTTGATTCATGACTATTCTCCATTTTGGATGCGTGTAAGTCTGACAACTCATATGATCTTCCGATGTCTATAGCTTTTCCTAGAGTGAGATCTTTTTCACGCAGAAAACGCCTTCTCAATTCGTGGGATCTACATTTGTCAATAATTTGATCACGAATCATCTCCACCTTTTTGTCTCCAAAATCACATGTAACCGCTAGTGTTTGAAGTTTGGTTGTGAATTGTTCAATACTTTCTTCAGTTCCCTGGCACATTTGTCTAAACTTATGGCGTTCAAATGGAATATTACTTTTTGGTTTAAAATAATCTGATAATTTCTGGACTGCCTTGTCAAAATCTTTATCATCCCCTGTATCCTCCAGGGTCTCAAATACTTCTTGGACACTTGGTCCCACAAGATGCAATAAAAGTGCTCGCTTTTCCGTTTTGTCCGTTACTCCCGAACCTATAGCGAAATAGTTAAAACTTTTTAACCATTTGTCCCATCTTTGAGATACACTTGTCTGGTCAGCCCCTATCTCAAAATTGCTGATGCTGGGAATATTGACTGCTTTTGCCATAGTCACTTACGGAATTTAATCCAATGTTCGTACTGGTTCTTCTCGGAATTTAATCCAGAACTCTACGGAATTTAATCCAAATGGCTACCCGAATGTATGCCCAACAAACTAGTCGGAATTTAATCCAAAAATCGGAATTTAATCCACATTTATCGGAATTTAATCCATCTCACATTTAACCTCACAAAGTCAAATCTCATACTCGTCGCCAATTTGTAGTGGGTTCTGTTCATATAAAAAGTAACACCAGTCTTGGTTTACAAATATATATAATTACTAGTTAGACTACTCCAGGCATACTGTACACACTCTCCTAACTCTCCAGTCATACTAAAGCATCTCTCTTAAATACCTCCCTAGCTCGCACTGGCTGATTGTAATATGATACTCAATAGTACATACACTACACCTCTATAAATGTCCGTATGTAAAAACTCCCTCTTAAAATTTTTTTTTTTATTATTTTTTAACTCCAAAACAAGAAAACAGCATGCAATTTGCAGGGATCACTCCAGGCCGCGATTCCGCGATATTCTCACATTAAAATCTCAAAAATCGCATGAAAAAAGACAAATGGAACAAATTGTAGCATCGAATTCGGGAAATCCGTTCAGATCTATTTATTCGCGATTAAAACATATAAAATGAGAAAATATCAAATTATTTGAAAATCAAATGAAAAAAATCAAAACGAGATTGTTATGTCGGCAAACTTCCAGCCTTCACGACAAACTTTTTAATGCACTGGCCCAGTGGGCCAGTAACCTGCAATAATCTACTGGCCAGAAAGGATTCTTACTGGCCCATATAAAAATTAATTAAATCTCTTTCTTTCCTACCTTTTTGGATATCATAGACATGCAAGATGATAGGTAATGGTATGAACATCATTTTAAGTTAGTGAATTCACAACGAAACCAACAGTGAACATTAAAATAGTTTATTTAGATCTTATTTAAATTCGAAATGCAAAATATCTTGTTGAAACTTTCGTCAAAATACAGCCACGAATAATCGAAAGCCATTTGAGTTGGAACGTCCGTTTCCTCCTTTCTTTTTCGTATGCCCATTTCGAAATTGATTGTTCGGTGCTTGTTTGTCAGGACGTTTGATTCCAGGCTTTGCGCCATCAAAATATCTCAGGAAGTTTGACATTGAAAACAAAAGTGTAAAAATGTATCTCTGTTTATAATCCGCATCTGACTGTTTTTTGCTTTCAGGTTTGTCGCAGATGATAAACAAATTATTAAGATCGAACAAATTATATGAACAATGAAATAAATTATATAAAAATGGTTTAAGTAGTTCGATTTCTTTCAAAATAATCAGTGTTCAAAGTTTTTGTAGTTTATTTTGGTAAGGGAAGTAAAATGAAGGAGAATGACATCTAAAAGACAGGTCCTTTTTTTTTTACGATCTAAACAAATAGCTCAATCATGTCAGTTACTTCTCAAACTGCTCAGACATCTCAATTTATTCAGCTCAGTGTTTTGTCAGGGTTTCATGCCAATTAAGTTACAATTAACACAATTGACCAATTAACAACACAGGATGTAACCTGTGATTAAACCAGTCTATCATGTCTATAGTGATCTTTAGCCATCACCACAGAACCCATCTATGTTATGAAATTTAATATTCCGGTCAACAATTTATCACAAACAAAGGGATGAAAATAAAGAAATAACACAAGTTGATGATGTACTTTATTCCAAAACAAAACATTTAAATATCGGTACATGTTTATACGGAAAACATTCAGCGTTAACCAATTTATCGTGCACGTCTGTGGTCGGCTGGCTTCGTCTTGCTTTCACAAAACTTCGGCAAGACACCGTTAATCTTAACAGAAGCAAAAAAAATAAATATGAAAATCAAATTGAATTCCGGTATATTATCTGCACCCCATGGTTTTCATAAAATCTGGGAGTAAAAAAAGTGCAGATTCAGGCGAATACGGTATGATCATGGCCACTGGCTTTGTACATTTCTTATTGAACTAACTTCTTATTCCAGTAAGTGACTCCGAGCAATAAAGTGAAGGTTCTAGGTGATCACGATGTCTCTATCCGACAGGGAATGGGAGGACCTGAAGGCGCTGCTGGACAAGGCCGTGTATAAGTTCCTCGGGTTTGGCGAACCATCGCTTGTCACTGCAGCTCTCAACTGTATAGACAAGGGTTATGATGAAAGGAAAACATCGGGTGAGTTGAGAACTTCAACGGGCATGACCGCCTTTCATCGAACTATCACTTGTCACTGCAGCTCTCAACTGTATAGACAAGGGTTATGATGAAAGGAAAACATCGGGTGAGTTGAGAACGGGTTTGACCGCCTTTCACTGAAAAAAAAAAGATTTTTTTTATATTTATTTTACACGGATTAGCATTGAAAATATCGTATTACCGGTAAGTGGTAACTGAAAACATGGGCCCAAGTGGTTCATGTCCAGTGGTGAGTGATGGGTATGGCAGTGTGAATCATAGACATTGATGGACATGACCGGTGGTGAGTGATGGGTATGGCAGTATGAAGCATAGACATTGATGGAATTGAATTGAATCCGGTTACAAATCTGCCGTGCTACCGACTGCGCCACGCCAGCACATGACCGGTGGTGAATGATGGGTATGGCAGTGTGAAGCATAGACATTGATGGACATGACCGAGAGCCGGTCAAGGGAAAGGGTATGTTTTGTTAAGGAGGGAATGAGAGATTATTTATCATCGAAGTAAAACTATTGATAGTAACAGTTTACTAGTTAAGGTAAAAGGTTGTTTGTCACCTACCGGTGTACCGTAAGGGGACTTTATGATTGCACTGTGTCCATCTATCTGTCTGAAATTCATCGCTGAGCTTTACATTCTTTAAATGTATCATCGTATTCTATTATTAATATTATTCACTTGTAATTGTTCTCCGCCATAAGAGAATCAGATGTGTACTGTCAAGGTCAAGGTCCCACTTACACTTTAAAGGTGTTTGCTTTAATGGACTTTCACCATTAGACCCAAACCGGTAGGGGACATGTATTGCTTGCAAAACATCTTTGCTCTGCCTTGTTCTTTTGTGGTAGTAGTTAACTATTTAGTCAGTTACCGGTATGTGTTTTCCAGATAAACTGTTGGCCATTCTTGATGAGAAACAAGCTCCACAGTTTGCAGAAAAGTTGTTTGATGTATGGGATGAGTACAAGTCCAGCAGTAAAGTACACAGAACTAAACGCAGGAAGGTAATGATAAAAAACACTTAAATAAGCCCAGTCAGAAAGGGCAAAATTTAAATATGGGAACTAAATGCGTAACAGATATTTGTTTTTTTGGAGTGAATAACATTTTATTTCATCGAGAAGTGAGTATACTTTATATTTTCACGAATGCAAAGTTTTATCACTTTGAGATGAAATAAATCTGTTATTCACGACAAACAACAAATGTTCTTTTTAGTCAGACTGCGTAGCATATCCAGGCTTATAGTCTAGCAATTACTGTCTGTCTGTTTTGGCTAAAGTTTTTCCTCATTTCTCATAAACGAACTGTCAGACTGTGCTTCACTTATGTCTTATAGTCAAAGTTTACGCAGAAAAAATTGGATTGTTTTGGCAATGTCAACAACTTCGGCTAAAAAAAGAAGGTGTGTTTCCTATTGAAAAAATAGGGGAGGTTGGTAGGCATTTTTTATTATGCCCCCAAAAACTTTCGGGGGCATATAGTAATCGCACCGTCCTTCTGTCTGTCTATCCTTCTGACCAGATTCCGTCCGTCATTCCGCATTCCTTGTCCGGACTGTACCTTCAAAACCACTGCATGGATTTTTAATTAACTTGGCACAAGTAATCAACATAAGACGATGTGTCATGCGCAATACCCAGGTCCGTAGCTCAAAGGTCAAGGTCACACTTGCAGTTCATAGGTCAAAAACAGGTACGCAATTTCGTGTCCGGACGGGAACTTCACAACCCCTGCAGGGATTTTTAAATAACTTAATTAAATTGTTCACCACAACAAGACAATGTGTCGCGCACAAAATCCAGGTCTGTGGCCCCAAGGTCACGGTCACACTTAGAGGTCAAATGTCAAATCGTTTCCGGTCAATAACTTTTGCATGCCTGGACGGATTTTCAAATAACTTGGCACAAGTGCTCACCACAACCAAACGACGTGTCGTGCACAAAATCCAGTTCCATGGCTCCAAGGTCATACTTACAGGTCAAAGGACACTTCGGGGGCATTTATCACTTACAGTGGTATTTCTTGTTTATTATTATTTTTTATTTTTATTTTGAGCAAGATATTGTGAGATTCTATTTATCTCATAAATACCATACAAGTTGATGGTACAACTGAAAGTTTCTCGTGATGTTGTCATCAGTTTACCTCGCTATAATACCGCCCCAGTTAAATTACACATTCCTGTTAGTAATTAGTTTAATAGTTAATAAACATCGCATTGTTAACCTGAAAGAAAAACGTTCAACTCTGAATGTATCATATGACTTACAGGCAAATCATATGGCTTACCTAAATATTTTTCACTTTTGCTGTGTAATTTGGTAATGATTTGCGTATACCACCAGTGCCAAGTGGATTACAGAAAATATAGAATAGTGTTATGTTCACTTCCATGATGTAAGCTATGTGATAAATCATTGATCAGAACGAATTTGAAAAAAATAATTAATTTTTGGATAAAAAGTTTTAGGGTCGGCCCCTTAAAAATAGAGTTGGTCGGGCCACCGGAAACACAGGTATTTTTTATTTGGCCTTATCATGTTGAAATTTCTGTTTTTAACATGATTAGCTTTCATAATACCTGACTGATTTCCATAAACTGCGACCCATTATCTTAGTGACATGATTTCCAATCAAATGATATTTATATTGTCTTACTAAAAAAAACTGAGCCAAGCAAACTGACATCTTTAAATGGCAATCTCTAAAATACTTTTCCAACACTACGACTCATTTTCTTAGACCATTACCAAGCTAATAAATATTTAAGCTATTTTCTTAAAAAATAATGTTTGACACTTAAAACAGTGAAAATTATAAATGGTTATTCACTGTTTGAAACAGTGGGATTATCAGTTTTATTTCACTCAGAAAATTATAGATAATTCACTGGAAAGCATAGCATAAAGAAAGATAAACTATTAGTTTCACTTTTAAAAGTAAGTGCCAGGTAAAGATCCAGTCAGTTAAAATGCCTGGGAAATGGCAGGGTGCTGCATACTCATATTTTTTTCCTATCTATGTCTAAGAGGAAATATGTTATTATATTTAACCCAAGAAGATGAAAACTGTTACTATAAATAAATCTAGGATGAAAATTGTTACTATATATAACACAGAAGATTAAAACTGTTCTATTAATAGCCTGTAGATGATAACTGTTACTATAAATAACCCTATGATGAAAACTGTTACTATAAATAACCCTATGATAAAAAAACTGACTGTACGTAACCCTAGGATGAAAAAGAAGACCGGGATGAGGGTCGGAAGAAGAGAAAGTTTGATGAGACAATACCAGAACCCCCAGAAGGGCCAAGCCCCGGGCAGCTGACAGCTGATAAGGTCTGTATGACATTTGGTTTCTTACACATTTAGTAAATCAAAGTCCACGTTTTATTTATCCTCGTCTTGTGGCACAAGGCCTTTTGGAGAGCGTTTCAAAGAAGATATGGAGGCGTAGATAGAGTCCAGTAGTGGCTTGACATACCTTGCCAATGTAGTTTACTGTAGAATAGCAGCAGTAGAGTTGATTGACTAAATCCAGCGTTGGTAAATGACGGTTAAGTAGTTCAAAGAAGTTGTGTTGAAAATGTTTCTGTCAATCGAGGAAGGAGCGAGTTGATTTTTGGAAAGGAGGCCATTGTGATGTTCGTGATTTTTGTTGGCGTGGCCTGTTTGGGACCTGTACAAAATGGGAAATTTTACGTTTTACGAAACGTCGTCCAGTCTGTGTAATTGCAAGTCCCCAGCATCGGCATCTGTGATGATGAGCAATAGAAGTTTCTCAGTAGTCACCAAGAAGCCCTTGCTGCAGTGCCGCTGCTAACTATGTGCTCATATGTTTGTTGATCCCCTGCAGGATGTGTTGACATTGCCTGGCGAGCTGTAGATGGACACGTCCTGCTGGTCCGATGGTCTGAACGAGGATGTGTTAGATAGTAATTAATTGTATATTAAAGTTATATAGCTCCTGATTGCATGATGATTTTACAGATTTTAGCTGTACAATTTCTGATTGGTTGATGATTTAATAGAACTTCTGATTGGTTGATGATTTTATTGAACTTTTGATTGGTTGATGATTTTACTGATTAAAACTGTACAATTTTATTTTATTGAACTTTTGATTGGTGGATGATTTTATAGAACTTCTGTCTGATTGGTTGGTGATTTTTATAGAACATTTGATTGGTTGATGATTTTATTGAACTTTTAATTGGTTGATGATTTTACTGATTAAAACTACAATTTTATTTTATTGAACTTTTGATTGGTGGATGATTTTATAGAACTTCTGTCTGGTTGGTTGGTGATTTTTATAGAAATTTGATTGGTTGATGATTTTATAAAACTTCTGATTGGTTGATGATTTAATAGAACTTCTGATTGGTTGATGGTTTTATAGAACTTCTGATTGGTTGATGATTTTACAGAACTTCTGATTGGTTTGTGATTTTATAAAACTTCTGATTGGTTGATGGTTTTGCAGATTAAAGAGATGATGATGAATGCCCAGAAGATGATTCAGGAAAGGAAGGCTCAGATCCAGTCTCAGATGCCGGCAGCCCCAGCCATGCCCGCCAAACCTGCACCGACTCCCCAGGTAAAACTTTCCCAATGTATCCTTTCCTTTCAATGTCTGTATAATTCATGATAATTACTTAAAGAAACGAACCCTCCAAGTAACAGCAAAATTACACTACAGCACCGTTCATCCAAACTTTAGCCAGGTGTTCAGATCATATAATATAGATTAAAAGTGAAGTTTCATTCACTGGTTCTTAAAATACTCTTGACTGAATATGCATAAAATGAATAACAATTACATTACATTAATTCGATGCTCCAGTTTTGGGGTTTGGCTTGGCTGGTTAAAGCTGCTTATAATGTGTCTATAGAGTTTGTATTTTCAAAATAGGTAAATTATATATATACTTTGTCATCAGTAGGTTTAAAAGCGGTGTATATATATATGTAACTATACTCAGTTGCAAAAGAAACTGGACACTTTGAACATTTTACTTTACACCCTATATTCTTTATCAAGCGACAGTCCCTTATTGATTCGACCTATTAAAAAACAAATGACAAAATGATATTGGCAATGGAATGATAAAAACTTTGGTACTAAACATGGCATATTCATTTTGGAATTTGTCAGTTTAATTCTAAAATTTTTTTTATACAATTATATCTAAACAAAACTCAGTGTCCACTTTCTTTTGCAACTGAGTATATTTATGTGAGTTTTACTACACGCAGTGAAACGTTATTTCAGACATTAAAACTGTTTTAATAAATACCTTTCCTGATAGCATGGTAATCTCATTAAAATCAAATCCTAATTACGCTTTGATTTTCTCCGCTATAGGATCTGACAACACTGCCTTGGAGGTCACGTCATAACAACCAATGAAATCGCGCGTTTCATATGCATTTCAGATGATGTTCGAGTGAACTGAACAAACGAAAATCCACATAAAACACATATATCTGAAAAAAGATAAAAGTCGCCATGTGTTAATGCTGTGGATTACATGATAAATTCAAAGGAATGCCCTAAATGCCATGTTTTACAGCAAGAATACAAAGTGCAAATTTAAATGGGAAAAATATATATTCTACCGTGACTTTTGCAACATTAGATTTTCTATATAGTATGCATTAATATTATTATTATTATTATTACAGCGAGTGTAATTTTAGTGTGAGTGACGAGTTCAACCCTACGAAGCAGTCCCTTTTTTTATACCCAGGGCTTTTTCAGCCTGTCTCACGGGCCGATATTCGGCGCCGTTCCCAATGCCAAATAGCGACCATTTTTCCCAATTTCAAGAAAAAAATTCCCAATCTCGGAAAAAAATCCCATTTCAACAGAAATACCTTTTGCTTATAAAATAGAAACAAATGAATAAACGAGAAACCATATAATCAAGAGACTTTTCAAATTACGCGAATCGTTTGTTTACTTTTGATCGGTGATCTGTGAAAACTACATTCCGTGAATTTATGTATGTAACCGGTGTAAAAACACGGAAACGGTCTTTATACCGTACCGCAAGTTGAAGATGCATCGCGGCGCCATTCCCGATTACTTATATTATGGTCAATATATGGTTTGACAATTAACAGAAATTAATTTTTATTTCATAAACCAAAGTGTTTCGCCATAATAGTTTGACTGCGTATAAAATGGGAAGGAATTATAAAGCAAAAACGGTACGTACGGTACCGGATTTGCAGTACCGGCTTTTATACTGGGCACCGCGAAAACTCGTCATGTGATGTTATTGACGAAAAATGTCACATAATAATAAATATTACGCGAAGAGACCTAGAAAAAAAAATGCCAAGGGTACCCCATCACTTAAATCTCTGTGGAACAAAACATCTAACGTTTCAAGTGCCCCTGAAAGTTCTTGCCCGGCGGAATCTGACCAAGTGTCTGAGGCCCAGATAGGTGATGATGGCCATACATCTACTGATACATCTCCGACAGACACAGTGAATTGTAATGAACCTACAAACGTTGATACAGTAGATCAGATTTGTAATGATAGCCCTTCTCCCCAACCTGACCCTGATACATCCAACATAGTCTCCCTTGGCCAGGCCAAACTCTCAAATTTGATGAGAATTTGTATTGAAGGGCCTGTAGAGTTGTCTGAACAAACTCTTGAAGAGCTCTGTAATACTTTCAGAGACAGCAAAGCAAGACAAATTAAGCTGTAAAGCAGAATAATAAATGTTGAAATTTCCCAATTGGTTTGATTTGTCGATATTTTTTCCCCCCAAATTTGACTATTTACCGCGTAAAAAATTCCCAATTAGGGCAGGGGCCTTTTTCCCAAAAAAACCTGAAAAAGCCCTGATACCGCTATTGAATTTCGTCAAACAAGCAAATATTCAATAATGGTTGATGTGTTATGTTTGTCAGCGTAATTTTTTTTGTGTTTTATAAGCTACAAGTTACGGACATTGTCTCTTTCAATACCGAGCATAGACCTCTCCACAGCATTTGACTGAAACGCGACATGCGCAGTGAAGCAGTATATACCGAGTGATTCTGTAGGCTGAAATCTGATTGACTGATCGTAAGGTCAATCTGCGTGACCTCCAATGTAGTGTTGTCTGATTTTAGTAGTGTAGAGTATCATAGCGTGATAAAGGGTCTGACTTTAATGAGATTGGGTTATCTCGATTCTAATGCAAATCAATTAGTTACAAGAAATATAGGTTAAAATCATATATATACAATAGTGTTTCTCTGTTCCAGTTCGTGGGCAGTGCCATTTAGTTGGCGTTATCCGATGAAGTTATTTCATCAAAATGATTTGATGAAATAACCCAGTATATTTTTTCCTCAGGCCAACAAGTTCATGTCGGAGGCCATGGACAAGAGTAAGCGGGCCAACGAGCTACAGGCCCAGATTCAGGCCCGACTGTCTAGTTTAGCAGGGATGCCAGGCTTGCCAGCCGCTATGAAGGGGATGCCCCCTATGAAACATGGGGATAAGGGGCCAGACAGCATGCCACAGGGGTGAGTTGAGAAATTAAATGTACAGTTATACTGTAAAATTATTGAAATTTTGCACTTTGCAGCAGAATGCCAATTGCATGACTCATTTGCGACTGTTTTGCACTCTTTCATAGTCGCTAACTTTTACAGTGAACCAACCCGATTGCATGATTTTCACCAAGTTTGTTAGGACATGTTTCACAAGTTCACATACTTGTCACCTCTCGAACATTGGGAATAAGGCCTTCTTATTAAAAGCTCAACATTATTGTTCTTCGAACGTATCATAGTAGGTTATATTCGGACAGAAACCTCCGAGGGCGATGAGATGAAAATAAAGATTTCAAGCTCTTTAGAGAAAGGCCTTAATCCACTGAAGTATCGAGGCTGCTGTAAATGCGTTCTTGTGGCGACGAGCATGCCCTTGAGTTGCTCTATGGACACCACAACGCAATACAGCATTGAATAACCCTTAACTCGCTAAGCACGATTATAATAGCCTTTGCGTCCATTGTACCATTGTAAACCCAGATCAGGGTTTACAATGTCCGTCTGTTGATAAGTCGTTTTCCCCAAAACACCCCTTTGTCGCAAATGGAATAGCCTTAATTCAAAGAAAGAACAGTCCATTATATATATGTAGCGGGTTAAGGGTTAGTCCAACAATGCTTATAGCTTACTATCAAATTACAAAGTGGAGCGTCTATGTCTCGTGGACACAAATTCTAAAAGGTTTTTAAACGAAAACTTGAAAACAAATACAGTTAATGGCAAAGCAATTTTAGCATATTCAGTTTTATTGATACATGTTATTCCAACAAGTGAAAACAAACAAACGTTTGTCTTTAATATTCAAAGTAGCCATCTGGTTATTTTATGTTTGTATGATCAAAATATTTGTTTGATTATCTTTCAGGAAGATGCTTCAGCATACACAGTAAGTTTTTCAAACAAATTGTCGTTAACTGGCTCATCAACACAATATTAAAGGCTGTTTAGAGCCGCCCCACCCCAGAAAGAGGGAAAGCATACATAGGATTCCAGGAACCTGCCCTGCTATTACTGACAAATAGATTCCTAGGTTCTTTGACGTGCTCGGAGACCAGACCGTCCATGAACACATTGTTGGTTATTTAAAACTGCGCTAGAGAGAGGGCAGGATTCATTGCAATCCGAGAACCTGCCCTTCTCTTACAAATAAATTTGTTTGGTTCTTTAACGTGCTCGAAGGGGAGACATATTGTTTTTGTGCTGTCTGTCGTCTGTATGTCACAAACTTTGTCTGGACTAGTTCTACTGAACCCCTGACCAGATTTCAGTGAAATTTTCAGGGATAATCAGTACCACGCCTAGTTATCGTCAACCTGTTCCAGTTGAATGATTTTTGGCAGAGTTATGGCCCTTTCAAGCTTTTCGTACGCAAACTTTGTCCGGATTAGTTCTCCTGATCCCCAGGCCGGGCTTCAACCAAATTTGGTAGAAATTATCATTGCCAGGCCAAGTTGCGCATTTCTTCATCGTGTTCCAGTGGAATGAGTTTTTCGCGGATTTATGGCCCTTTCCCCAGTCAGGGAGACATCTGTTTTTACTAAAAACAACCTCTTGTTCCATTTAAATTTTAATTTATTTTTGTATTCATACACAAACTGGGCCGACTCTTTTGATAATTTTCTTATTGACCAGCCCCAAAAGCAGCAACATTGTACAGCAGAATATCATAAAATGTACAATAGGCTAATTGTAATCTGTTTAAGCTTATAATTAACAATAGTTCAAGTTTTGCAGTTCAACATGATCAAGCCACAAACCTCTTCAGTTTTACGGATTCATCATTTTTCGTATTTCTGTTGTATTTTACCATAAAATACATGCTATGGAATTTGAAATTTGGCTCTGAATTTCAATGGAAATATGTTTTTGTGTTTTGTCAAAACAATTTCTAGAATTCACCAGATAAATTAGTTAGGGCAGGTTACTCTTATCTAACTTTGATTAACATTTTCAGGCCCACTCCCTTGATTCTGGATGAAGAAGGACGGACAATAGATGCCAACACAGGCCAGGTTTTAACTCTGACCCATCATGCACCAACGTTGAAGGTAGTTATCTCCCATACACCTATTGATAAATTATCTCCCCTGAATTTATCATAACCCAATTTGAATCTTAAGTTTAGAATGGTTGATACAGCTACGCATCATGCTGCGACTATGATGAATTTATAGTTTAAATTATCTCCCTTGTAGAAACAGCAATAAAAGGCGGTTTATTTATCAAAAGAAGCTGCTTCGAAGTCAGATTTATTTATCGAGAACTGAGGAGCCAAATAAACTTTAAAACCTCGACCACAATGAGCTTTTCTACACGCAGTATATTTTATACCACCAAGTTGCTAAACAAAATGTTTGCAAAAAAAAACACATTCTAAATTTTTCTTTTCTTTCAGGCAAATATCAGAGCAAAACGGCGAGAACAATTTAAAGGTCTTATTGACGCACCTCCGGAGGAAATCAGTGGTTCTAAATTCTTCGATCCCAGAGTCGGGTAAGTTTGCTTATCTCCCATTTGTTGTTTGCCAAACCATAATTACCTCCCCTCTGAAGTATGTCTGATACTAGTGATCATTTAGTCACGTTTGATTGTCTCCCTTTAGTTGTATAGCCAAACCATAATTACGTCCCCTCTGTGAAGTATGTCTGATACTTAGTGATCATTTAGTCATGTTTGATCGTCTCCCTTTATGAAGATAGACATAGATGGCAAACAACTATGTGCCCATACAGATCTATATCTGAGGGACTGTAGGAGATAAACATAACATAAAAAACATGCTGGTAAACTAAGGGAATACCATCAAATTTAAATGGAAAGTTTATCCTAGAGGAGCATATATTCTGATTTAGTTTTCACTACTCCAACCCAGAGACAAATAAGATGTTTCAGATTGCAAACCAAGGAGTATAACTCTTGAGAACTGATTGACTGATTCTTTGTATGCCTGTTTATATAAAAGACATTGATAACATTGACATGGTTTCAATTTTTCAGAGCCCAGGCAGCACAGAGACAAAAGAGAGGTTTCAGATTTCACGAGAAAGGAAAGTTTGAACAGCTGGCATCGCGGTTAAGAACTAAGGTACACCATCTGTTACATTTACAAATGCCATGCTAATAGTCGTAACCCAAGATTTAGTCCCAACCATTACATCATCATACTCCCGCTATAACTGTGTGTTTACGTCACCTACTTCCTGAATTTTTTATTTTTTAAAGCCAATGTCCACTAATAGTTCTAAATTTGGTTTGGAAAATCAAAATAAGAAGAGCAGACAGGTATTGAATATGTAAACAAAGCCGTGAAGGAGAATTGACTAGATAAATGAGTCTGTGCAGAGGAAATAACTGTTGTCGATCAGAGAAGGGGAAGTTACTATGTAATCAGTTCATTAAACAGAACGCTACTGGGAAAATTCATAATAGTGAGGGGGAAGTAACTATGTATTGAACACTGTGAAGGGTAATTAACTATTCATAATACTGAGGGGGATGTAACTATGTAACACAAACTATAAAGTGTAATTAACTGAATTCATAATAGTCACGTGTAAGTAACTCCTATCTGATTTTACAGGCACAACTGGACAGACTTCAGAGTGAGATTTCTCAGGCCGCAAAGAAAACTGGCATAGCCTCCGCAGCAAAGTTGGCCACCATTACTCCAAAGAAAGAATTGGTAAGTAACCCGATGTTGATGCTAATGATATCGAGGAGGAGGATAAAATGATGGCGGTGATGTTGTTGAGGATAAACAGGCGATGATAATTATGCTCGTAGTGATGATGATGATGATGATGATGATTGATGTAGTGTTTGCCCAAGAACACACCGACGGAACACAGTGGCACCACGGAGGATTGAACCTGGACTTAAAATGATGTTGATATGATGTTGCTAATGGTGATGATTGTGGTGATTTGAATACTTTGACTACGATAACCAAATATTCCGTATCAACCATATTTGATAGAGCATCTTACTGCATTTTGTCAGCTGTTGACATATAACCTCTTTCCTGTGTAAACCTCCATGGTCGAGAGCTGTGTTTAAACCTTGCCTCTCACTGCCGCAGGTTCGAATACCACTGGGAGCTCGACTTGTAAATGAGAAATTGTCAATGGCAGGAGATATACAGTACTGGTTTTTCCAAGAATAAGTGGGGAAAGCAGACTGCAAAAAATCTACTTTCATACATAGCCTAAAATGTGCTGCAATATGACGTTTAAACCCAAGCAAACAAACAAACCTATAGCTCCATTTCTTTTGCAGTTTTAAATTTATCAATCAATGTTTCATTATCAATTTCAGGTTGCTGGAGAAATTCCTGACATAGAATGGTGGGATGCCTATATACTTAGAAGTGCTGATTCGTAAGTTGTATCAGTTATTTATATAAATATTTGAATAATATTCACATTACAGTAAAACCTGTATTAAGAGACCACAAAAGGAAGAGAAAACTTTGTCTCTTTATACAAGTGGTTTCTTAATACAGGTGCTGTTTAATTTAAAACACTACAAGTCTTTATGTGAGGAAGCTATCCAGCTGGCTTGCAGAATGTAGGTGGTTCTGTCCAGATGGTCTATTAAGACATCATTGTTGATGCACGCGACTTTTATCTGCTCCTATGTGTAAGATCAGCTTTTCCATCACTTATGAATATTCTTAACCGTTACTGAAGTTACTGCCTTGCGTTTGCAATGAAAAAGTTCCCTTAAGGGTTTGTGCCTCAGAACTATTTTCTTATTGTGTCGCCTGCATAGCATGGCAGACACTTAGGGATCACTTTGTCCGTCGTCGTCTGTCACGCTTTAACCTGCAACCTAACTTGGCAATAAGTTGAAAAGTATTTGACTTATGATCATGAAACTTCACACACATACCTTCATCTAAACCCAAGGAATGTTGTTGCTCATATCCAATAGCTCTGACTTCCATTTTAGCAGAGTTATTGCCCTTTTCATAAAACTTTAACCTGCAACCTAACCAGCTGAAATAAGCACATGGCAAGTGTTCCGTGTTCTATTTTAATACTGTACACCAACAGGTGAAGAACTTGTAATTCGTGTTGTTTTGTGTTTACAGATATGATAAAGTTGTGGAAGGGGAGGAGCTACGCTCGAGACTGGAGGGCGTGACACATCTCGTTGAGCATCCTACACAGATGAAACCCCCTGGTAAGTGTTGTGTTGTAAGTTGTGGATGGGAAGGAGCTATGCTCTAGACTGGACACATCTCGTGGAGCATCCTACACAGATGAAACCCCCAGGTAAGTGTTGTGTTGTAAGTTGTGGAAGGGGAGGAGCTATGCTCGAGACTGGAGGGCGTGACACATCTCCTGGAGCATCCTACACAGATGAAATCCCCAGGTAAGTGTCAAATTAAATTAACACATTATCGTAGGCTATTTAGAGCAGCCTCATACAGAAAGGCATGGATACATAGGAAACCAGGCACCATGGCCTTGCTCTTAATTGTCTATAGCTTTCTGTGGTTCTTTTACGAGCTTGACGGATATACTCCAAAGCCTGTATTCAATAAGACGAAATTGTATTTTGAATTTATTTATTTTTTCTCTAAAATTAGCAGTGTCGAGAATGTAACAAACTCATTTAAATTTGCACACTAAAGTTTTCTCCTTAAATTAATTTACCTCAGTCATCATGGTCATTTATAGTTACTTTTGTTTTAAAGAAATCCATTATTTTGAAAATGTAATAAGTTCCGTTTAGAACCGCTAAGGGCTATTTCATTTAAACATACCCTGACCCCACTGACGGCAAAATAAAAAGTAAATGGTCTATAGGACACAATAATCACTTCTACACATGGTACACCTTACACAATTATCACTTCTATGCATATGCCATGTCATGTTAAAAGAAAAACTGCTTCTGTCGATGTCATTTCAATTAAAAATGCTTCTACGATCTCCGATGTTTGTGTTATTTCGCTTCCACCCCCATTAAGCAAGATTGCCTTTTATTGCACCTCGCATAAAATCCTAGGAATTTCATTGGATTAGAGCGGTCACATGGTGAACCTCTATTATTTTATAGTGGGTCAGTAGATTTCATAGAGGGTCACTAAAACAATATGGACTACAATTCCGATTTAAATCATTTGCAAATAGTTTTTTAAGGCGTTAGTAACAAACATAAGTAAATTTAATAATGTTTTTAAACTGTATCGGGCGTGACGTCAACGTCATAACGTCAAATTGGGTGAACGTCTCAATGACGTTGACGATCCATTAAAATAGGTTAAATATCGGCATTTGCCTTAAAAAAAGGTGCTCGATGCAATAAATCAGTTATTGGGTTTGCTAATGACCCCCTACAGAAATATGCGGGGTGTCGGATGTATAGGGGGACTCGGCTATCACCTCGCCCCTATAAATATCACTGATCCCACATATTTCTGTAGGCGGTCAGTAACAAACTCAATAACTAATAATGTCACTGCATAATGATAACATTTCCGCTGTGTACCACATTTCTTATTCCACTTGTTATTACATTTATTTACAGCTGAACCCTCCAAGGCCCCTGTCATACCTGTCTACCTTACAGCCACTGAGCGTAGAAAACTGCGGCGACAAAACCGACAAGAGGGGCAGAAAGAAATTCAAGAAAAAATACGACTTGGTTTAGCACCTCCGTTAGAGCCTAAAGGTAGGAATGGAGTAGGAATGGAGTAAAGTCATATTCGAATACAGCTCTGTCATAAAGCTTACATAAAAAATATACAAGTTGATCTGTCAATCAGACACATGTTTTACGTGGCGGCCATGTGCCGATAGCGTAGCGGCCCGCCATCGTATAAGTGCTCTTGGAGAACCCTGCTGTGTAGCTTCTTTTATAATCAATAATTAAACAAATAAATGTTAAACTTAAGAGTGGTAATTGACCATTCAAAGTGCTGAATTAGTCTTTTCCATGTTACAGTAAGAATGGCCAACCTGATGAGAGTGTTGGGAACAGAAGCGGTACAAGATCCTACCAAGGTGGAGGCACACGTCAGGGCGCAGATGGCAAAACGACAGAAGTAAGATATAAGGGGGTGACAAACAGAAGGTGTTTAATGTCAAACTTCCCTATATTAATATATTTTGAGTTCAGTTCGTGTTTTCAGATTTTAGTTTCATTGTGTCTTTCCTAAAGTGAAACACATCTAAGCCACTATGATTGTAACATATTTTTAATGACAGAACTGTCAGGTTTTAAAAATGTCCTTGTAGTTAATTTAATTTGTTATGTTGTCATAATAGATGGAAAAAGGATTTGTATAAAGTGGCTTGGGAATTAGTTTAAATTGTCATAATTATCCGTCCGGAAATCCATGAAAACTTACGGGGAACAGAATATTCGCCACTTTGTCCGTCCATCAGTCCATCCCACTTTTTTTTGGAGCATACTTTGAATGTAACTTATGGGACTGAAATGAAACTCCACACAATTACAGAAGGCAATGCAGGTAAATACAGAACAATAACTATCTTCAATAAAGTGAGTTATTGCCCTTTGAAATTACTTATAATTCTTGTCCAGAACATACTAATTTTTGAAAAAAACTAATGGGACTGGAATGAAACCACACAATGACAGAGGGCACTGAGAGTAAGTACATTGGGCAAGAGCTATAACTCTATCTTCATTCAAATTAGAGTAATTGCCCTTTGTAATTTTATACTTATAATTATTGTCTGGAGCATAACTTGAAAACTACAAACGGGACTGGAATGAAACCTCACAAAATAATAGAGGGCAATGAAAGGATGTGCATATTGCAAGAACCATAACTCCATATTTATTCAAATTAAGAGTTATTACCCTTTGTCATTTTATACTTTTAATTTTTGTCTGGAGCGCAACTTTAAAACTGCTAATGGGACTGGAATGAAACTTCACACAGTGATAGAGGTCAATGAGAGGAAATGCAAAGCGCAAGAACCATAACTCTTATCTTCATTTAAATAAGAGTTATCACTCTTTGTTTTTGTGAACATTTAATTCTTGTCTGGAACATAACTTGAATACTATTAAAAGGAACTGGAAAATCACTTCTATCATATAACACTCAGATCTAAATAAGTTTATTATTTTTGTACATTTTCCCTGATTGGACTTCATTCACATAAAGCATCCAATTTGGGGAGATCTGTCGATCTTCATGTTTCTGTTTGGTTACTCAATAGAGACCAATGATGTACTAGTTTACAAAATGTTCTCATTACTATTCAGGGCTCCAGAAATTGGATAGCCCGACTGGATAGCCTGACGCCCAGGGCTAGTCAAAATTGAAGTCGGGCTTGTAATTAAAATTACACGTTCCGTGTATAACAAACACGCGCCATAATGAGATGTCGTCAGCTGGGCATAAGTAATAGATAGAGTCAGGTCTCAATGAGCTGGTTCATTTAAATAAATTTAAAATTTTAATAAAACGAGATACGTAAAAGTATTGCCAAACAAGTTAAATGATAACTGACAAAGACAAAAACAAACAGACATATTATTTTTAAGGCAAACGAAAAAACAGGGTTTGCGACACAAAAGGGTGGATTTTCAGGACCCACTAGCCCTGGGCTAGTCCCCTAAAAAAAATAATCTTGGAGCCCTGCTATTGAAGGAACAATCTCTGCAAGAAAACGTGTGTGACTGTTTCTGATTGGTTAGATGTATGGATATTGTTGCGGTATTGTCCAACAGAGGCCAATAAAATCACAGCTTACAAAAATGTTTTACAGGGCTCATGAAGAGGCAAATGCAGCAAGAAAATTAACAAAAGAACAGCGTCGGGAGAAGAAGATAAACAAAATAAAAGAGGATGTTACGTTAGGTGTTCACGTGACTGTGTATAGGTAATATAAATATGTTGTATGCCGAAACATCTAAATATGAAGAGTTACGGTCACTCCCTGGTCTTATAGCATATTTGAATACATAATCTATAATGGCTGTGAGTAGAACTCTTGTCTGGGGCAAGTACAATTTTTGATATACTAGCCCGACCGGGCAGATGTCTTTTGGTAGTAGAAAACCAAAATTAAAATCATGATTTGGTGTCGGACGAAAATGAAATAATTGGGATTGCCGAAACGGGAGCATTCTTCTCGTCACAGCGGGTATATTCCTTTCACCTGTTCTGAACAGTATCTAATGTTCTGGAAAACTTCTCTCTAGGAAGTTTGTCGATGGAATGATTTTGAAGGTTCAACATCCAGTGCAATGGAACGAGACAAAATTCAGATATTTTTTACAAATGTTGCTTTTTAATTAACAGTTTCAGCTAAAAAGTTACAAAAATGTTAAAAACTAATCGTGTTGCTATTTTCAGAGTGAATGATCTCAGTAACCCAGCCAAGAAGTTTAAAGTTGAAACAAACGCGAACCAGTTGTATATGACGGGTATTGTGGTACTGTTCAAAGACTGCAATATCGTGGTCGTGGAAGGAGGTAAGTTTGGAAGAACTACTTTTAGCTCACGTGAGCAGTAAGCTTCTATCACTCTTCGTCCGTCCGTCCGTCCGTCCGTCTGATCGGTGTAAACTTTTGCTTCAAACGACCTCCTCAGAAACTGCTTGACCAATTTTGACCAAATTTCACATGGATGATACTGAAGTCAGTGCCTTTCAAAGTTCTTACAAATTAGGTCAATGCGATATCAAAGATGGCCGTCATTACCATATATGGTCAAAACCTTAAAAATGTGGCCCCGCCAGGGGGGTCACAGTCTTACATACACTTAAAAAATCTTCTTCTCTGAAACTACAAGAGCCAGAGGTTTAATATTTTGCAGTTACTGTAAGCTTATAGTCCTCTAACACGTTTGTTCAAATGGTGACCCTGGGGTCAAATTTGGCTTTGCCCATATGTTTTACATATACTTATATTGGAAAAAACTTAAAAAATCTTCTCTGAAACTGCAAGAGCCAGAGGTTTAATAGTTTGCATTTGCTATAAGCTAATGGTCCTCTACCAGTTTTGTTCAAATGGTGACCCTGGAGTCAAATTTGGCTCTGCCCCAGGGGTCACATGTTTTACATAGACTTATTGAGAGAAAAACTTAAAAAAATCTTCTCTGAAACTGCAAGAGGTTTTATATTTTGCATTTTTCATAAGGTTATGATCTTCTACCAAGTGTGTTCAAATGGTGTTCCTGGGGTCTCATTTGGCCCCAACCCAGGGGTCACATGTTTTGCCTAGACTTATGTAGGGAAAAACATTAAAATATTTGCTTTTCAGGTATTGCAAACAGTTTTGATATTAAATACATTATTTAAATATTACATTAAATCTTGACAGTTTACAGGAAAAAAATAATTTTTGATAAGGCTTTTCTATTAAATAAATGTAAGTGTTTATTGATTATAGGACCTAAACAACAGAGAAAATTCAAACGATTGATGCTACATAGAATAAAATGGGCGGAAGATAAACAGCGGAGAAGTAAGAAAAACGGTAAGTTTCCTTGGTAGCTTTTTCAGCCAGATTGTTTCCCACCCATTGCTTATCGTTTAATTAAAAAAAAAAATCATTGGAGGAAGGAATCCTGGTTTTATACAGTGTTTTTTTTTACTTTTGGGGGAAGGGGGCCGGGGCCCTTTAGAGTGGGAAAAATTTGACGTGAATTGGAAAAAGGTGAATTGGAAAAAGGGGGAATTTTAACACTGTTAAAATAAAGAAGAAAGATAGTAGTTTTTATATGTATTAAGTCTCAGTCTTTCATTTAATATTAAATTGAGGGGATTTTTTTCTCAAAAAAGGGGGTAAAAAAACACTGTATGAGGAGGAGAATGGGGCGCCGAACTTCGGCCCCAAATTACTCTTTTAAAAACACACTGATATAATATATATTATATAATAAACATTATATACATGCATTGACTAGTCAAAAGTAGAGGTAACGGAACATTCTGATACCAAAACATTGTTAAATAATATATTAAATCACATGACTGGTCATGTGACATCATATCTGACCATATGACGTGTCACATGATAAAGGTCTGCTGACTGTGTCACAGAGGAGATAGAACCCGTCAACAAGTGGCATATGACACCACACTACTAATTACGTGACATGTCACATGATGCTTATAGGAATAGATGGCACATAGGAATAGGTTCTGTTGAAGTAACCGTTAGGGCTATTCCATTAAAACATACATCGGACCCCAGGAAGGCATTTCTAAAATTGAACACCCACCCATAGATGCAAAATTGAGTTTAAAGAACCATATATGGCCTAACCCATTATTCCTGGGTAGAACCAGTACTGTATACCTCCCGCCATCTGTAAGAATCAACACTTTCTCACTTGACTCGTTGAGCTCCTAATGGGATTCAAACCTGCATCGGCGAGAGGCGAAAAAGATTTAGACGCAGTGTCTTTACCATGATAACTTGATTTGATCTCATGATATATGATATGACATTTTGATCACATAATTGATTGGATCAAATAGTTTATCACATGATCATTTCATCACATAACTTATCACATGATGATTTGATCAGATGACTGATCACATGATAATTTGATCACATGACTTATCACATGATGATTTGATCACATGACATATGATAATTTGATCATATGATTGATTTGATCACATGACTGATCACATGATAATTTGATCTCATGACTTATCACATGATGATTTGATCACAGGATGATTTGATCACATGACTTATGGGGCTAATTTGATCACATGACTAACCACATGATGATTTGATCACATGACTACCACATGGTGATTTGATCACATGACTTATCACATGATATATTTCAGATGATGATGACACAGAGGAGACAGAGAACACCAACAAATGTGTCCGGGTCTGGGAGGTGGGTAGTAAGAGATTTATAATACCACTGGTTTGCTGTGCCCATATTGACTTGGGAGAATTAGTGTACTGCTTTTCTTTTTCGTTTTTCATCTCGCCTTGAAATCACACCGTTTATCATCTTGATTGGTTGGGTAGTTCGGTAAACTTTAAATTATTATAGAGTTAACATTTTGAATTTTGCGTCTGTATATCAGTCAAAAGTTTGTGTTAGCGTGTGTTTTTTTACCATGCTTTAACATCACAGCTTTATTTGCCATGGATTGTGCAATATTTAAGTCACAATTTTTTTATAATCGACCAGTCGAATTGCATGTTTATTTGCAAAGTGTGTTAGAAAAACTTATTTTTGCTATAACTGTTTATAGTATCATGAAAGTTTATGAACACCGAGTTACCCAAAACTCAGCCCAGCTATATACATAAACTGTCTTTGTCAACAGCTGTAGGGAATTAGTTTCCATAAATTAAACCATACTCCTCAAACTAATAATTACTCTTTAATACATGTATAATTATGGATTTCATAGTTATATTAAAAGTAAATACATGTGTGTAATGTAACAGTTGTACAAGATTACAACTAAAATTAAAAAATAAAAAAACCTATTTTTTTTCAATGACAGCACTTTAAAAAATGACCCAAATCTAAGTATGGTCCTTAAATTATTTTAAGGAGTATATTTCTGATAAACTAGACAGGATCGTGAGTTTGTTCTGATAAACTAGACAGGATCGTGAGTTTGTTCTGATAAACTAGACAGGATCGTGAGTTTGTTCTGATACAGGATCGTGAGTTTGTTCGGATAAACAAGACAGGATCGTGAGTTGTTTTTTTAAGAAAAATTACCTTTAAAAAATGTATTTTATTGATTGAAATGGGTTCTGGTAAGGTAGCAAAGCCTACTTGGTTGTCATAAATAAATAAAACTATATTTAAAAAAATGTTACAATTACCTCTGACAATCAATTAAACGGGAAAAGAGTTTTGTAAATTTGATCTAGGAAATGGTTTTATACTGCCCGACACCCACTCTCTCAAGCTTCAGTACCAAGTCTGTCCTCTGCTACAATCGGCCTTGGTTTAAACATTTTTAGCTTAAGCATTTTTAGCTAAAAATTACGACCTTTCTGCTAGACCGGGCATCGGCGTGTCCTTCTCCGTCGGCGTCTGCTTAACTTTTTCTCTAAGCTCATATCTCAGAAACTGACGGACAAATTTCAATGAAACTTCATACATGTATTTGTATAAATAGATAACATGCCACGCACAAGTTACGTAACTCTGCGACCTTTTAGACAAAG
The DNA here is from genome assembly GCA_037043455.1 of Cyrtodaria siliqua. Taxonomy (NCBI): domain Eukaryota; kingdom Metazoa; phylum Mollusca; class Bivalvia; order Adapedonta; family Hiatellidae; genus Cyrtodaria; species Cyrtodaria siliqua. The sequence goes on along the minus strand of JAWPHD010017297.1, from coordinate 14,548 downwards.
TTACACCCCTTTTTGTACTTAGTCAAATTGTGTTAAATATGAGTGTAAACTAATAATCTGCTTAACCACTGGACAAATTGGAATGAAACTTCACACCTGTAAATAGCATGCTATACACAAGTCACTCTGCAAATGTTTTGGTACAGTTATGACCCTTTTTTTACTTAGGCAAAATGTGTATGTAACCAAATCTCTGTTGAACCACTGCAAAGATTGGAGTGAAACTTCACACATGTATTCTGTATCTCTGAATAACATTCCACGTCCAAATCATATAATTCTTAAACTTATTTTGTCACAGTTATGCCCCTGTTTTAACTTATGCAAATTGTGTTAGAAAATATGTATGTAAGCTGATTTGTTGAACCACTGGGCAGATTGGCAGGCAGCTTCAGACATGTATTCAGTATCAGTAAATAACGTGCCACACACAAGTTATTTAACTCTGAAACCTATTTTGGCACAGTTATGCCCCTTTTTTTAACTTGGGCATTTTTTTTTAGAAATCTGTATATTAGCTGATATCTGTATCCACTGGACAGATTGGAATGAAACTTCAGCTATTAGTCAAATACACCTACTTAAGAACTTTTCTAATAAATGTTTGCACATATTTACATGATATTTTAACTGAATTATACCCCATTTTCAACTTAGTTGCGCCCCATGTGTTTCCGGGGCTCGTTTGGTTACGGGGCAAAGAATAGGGCCACTGCAGATCTTGTAGGAGGGGAAGGCAGAGGGGTAGAACCCTCCCAAATTCATGTTCATTTTATCTCTTTTTTTCATGCTCATTAAAGGTCTTAATCATGACCCCTGCATTGTTTCAGGTGCCATCTCGCTCACATCACTAGAGCAGTGGCAGAAAAACTATAACGTGGCTCCAGCGTAAATGGGGTGTCTACAATAGAATTTGCAGCAACTCTGCAGTTCAGGGTGAGAAGGTTCTAGGCCCGTTCTCCATATTTTATCTCAATGTACATGGAGGATGAACCTGGCATGTTCATTCCTGTTAGGCGCCATATAACCTTTTCATGTGTTGGTGCGCCTTAAAACCCCAATTCAGTCCAACTTCGTTGCCCAATAAACAGAACCTCCGAAGTCGAGCACGCTGTTATCCGACAGCTCTTGTTATTTCAGATTGTTTTCAGCATGATTGTATATTATGATACAATACATAGTTATTAGGATTGGAACAAAAGGAAGCAATTTCTTGTTTAAGTTCTTTCCTTTTATTTCTCTGCCTTTTCTTTTCCTTAGCTGCCATCCTCTGTAGCTCTGTCCAACCCCTTAAACCAGGACTTAATAGCAAATATAATTACAACAGTTTATTAAATCATTTTGGAATTATTTTATTTTAGAATTATTTTATTAGAATTTTGTGGTTCTGGTTTTCCAGAACCTTATTGCTCAAGTTAAGTAAAACTTCACTGATTTCTGAGAAAGGAATGAGTTTTAAATGAACTGGTTTCACTGGTCCAATTTTTATCACTGAACCAATCAGAATGCTTCATTCATATTTTCATTTGGTTGTTTCTATCATGACATCACTTTCTGGTATTATGACATCACTTTCTGGTATTATGACATCACATCTGATATTATGATGCAACTCAGTGTGTTCCGAGAACTGAATGAGCTTTTAAATTGCTGTGAGAAACAGATTAAGACTGTTTGTATCACTCAATGAGTAATGAGTCTCTTGAAACCAAGAATCATAAAATTCTAAATATAAAATACATGTAATTCTAAAATGATTTAATAGACTGTTTTACATGTTTCTCCCATTGTAAGTGTTATAGATACCCACAAGTTAATATATTTCTTATACACTTCAGGGTACAACAAAAACCCGGGCGTTTGGAGAGATGAAGTTCAAAGTTTGTCCAACGGAGGCGTTCGCTCGTGAACAGTTCAAGAAACATAACGTGGAATCGTACTGGGACTTGGCCTTCAGTGGCGCCGTTCTGGAAACAGCGGGGGACGATGCATGATAATGGCAGCTTGTTTTGTAAATTGGGAAAACTTGAGATGTTGATATGTGGTACCCGCTTAGCAGTTGGACCGAGTGGGAAAACTTGAGATGTTAACATGTGCTAGCCACTCAGCAGTTAAATCCAGTGGGACAACTTGAGATGTTAGTATGTGCTACCCATTCAGAATTTGAATCCATCGGGAAAACTTGAGATGTTAACCTGTGGTTCCCATTTAGCAGTTGAATCCAGTGGGACAACTTGAGATGTGATACCCACTTGGCAGTTGAACCCAGTCGGAAATCTTGAGATGTTAACATGTGGTACCCAGTAAGCAGTTGAATCCACTGGGAAAACTTGAGGTATTAACATGTGGTACCCACTCAGCAGGTCAACCCGGTGGGAAAACTTGAGATGTTAGTGAGATCAGAGATAAACCCAGAGGAGCGGTGGTATTCAGCAAAGCCTGAGTAGAGATGCTGGTGAAGATGTATTTCATGTAGTGTGACTATACACGTTTTGGGGAAATATTTAAGATATTAATATTTTCCCATCGCTGGCAGTTTTTTGGCGTGATATTTAATTAACTTTAAGAAAGAATGCGTAACATAGAAACAATATTAAGATAATGTTCCCGAAACAAAGTTTAAAATGCAAGGATATGATTCAGCATGTTTTCCAACAGAAAAATCTGGGTCTGTAAAAGGTATATATATTCACATTGTATATCGTATATACTAGTATATACAGTGTTTCAAATTGTGACAGGCAAATCATTTTTCTAAATGGACAGATTTACCTCTCTAGTTTTTGTCCGATAATGGCAGTGATGTAACGGTGTGTTATTGGACTAGTGAATGGCCATGGGCAGACAGCAGGTGGCCGTCTGCTTTGGTTTCAGCTTCAAAACGTTCATTAAAGTAGTTATCCTGCCAACAACAGCCAAATTTTAAAACGTATGTACATCATTTTTAAACCTACTGATGACAAGGTATATATATATATAACTTCGATCATTTTTTAATCCAAACTCTTTAGACGCAATATAAACGGCTTTAACCAACCAGGCCAAGCCCCAAAATTGAAACATCGTCTAATTAAGTTACCAACTCATAATTCATTTTATGCATATACAGTCACGGATATTTTTAGAACCCATGAATAAACCTATTTTAATCGGCACACAATATTTTATGACCCGAACACCTGGATAGGCTTGGATAAACCATTTTGTAGCGTAATTTTGCCGTTATTTGGCAGGTAAGTTCCTTTAAAGATATCTCGCTGTAATACCACAGATAGATTCTACATATCAGAGGAGCTTTGAATTGCTTTTCAGGTTTAATAATACTGGAATGAAGGTTACTGTAAATGGAAGCATGGTTTTCGCTCAATAACTCAATTTTCTTGAAATTATTATTATTTTTTTAAATTGATTATTCTTCAGGTTACATGGATCAACGTTAAGATCACTGTTTAATGCTATAATTGGTATCTGATAATAATTTTAGTTCTTTAAAAGTATGAAGATGAAATTTGATAGATGGATTCTTCATATCAAAAAGAAGCATGGGATTGCTTTTCAGGTTTAATCATTCTTTTAAAAACTAGGTTACCAAGGAATTTCCATGTTTCTTGTCCAGGAGATGTGTTTAGCTTGGCATTTGATAAAGTATGAATGCGTTATGTTTGGCAAAGTTTTTGCAAATATAACCCTCACCAATTTAACATAAGTGTGCAGAAAAATATAGATCCGTTTTTGATGCTTTCAAAGGAAGAATTTCTAAATTATATAATAACAAAATCTAGAAAAAAAAAGGCAGAGAAACATTCCAGTTATTGGAATAGTTTAATACAGGAACAGGAGCCTCGTCCCTTGTTACAATTCTGACCCTCGTGGGAGACATCCCTATCTCACACGGATAAACTCAAGATGGATTATTTTTCACCCTTTATGCACTCAGTACAGGCATTTTTCAATGACTTGTATTTGAATTTACACTAGAATAAGGTGACGTCAAATTGCGTCATCACCACTGTGATGTCGTGATGTTTCATGTATGAGTCACATGTCTTATAGGAGTTATTTTCCATGGGGAAAAAACCCATCTCACATGACTAGAATTGGGAGAATTTGTATTCTCTGATGGTGGGGACATATCTCAATAGTACAGCTGGGTTACAGCCTGTCAAGAGAAAATGTTTGGTGAAAGGTTATCTTGATGTTCAATTTGTATATATCCCTTCTGTGGTCAAAGAATGTTTGACATTGATGGTATTATTAAGCTTAACACTGTTTAAGACTAGTTTTGTTCATGATTATTACTGAATATTGTTTGAAGAGAAAACTTAAGTTGAAAAGAAATAAAATGTTAAAAAAAAGAGAAGAAAACCAGTTGAACGAGAGAAGAAAAACAGTTGAGCGAGAGACATAATTCTTCTTATTGCTCTTGTTAAGCATGCATTCTATATGAAAATGAATATATTTAATATGGTCATGTGCTGATCATAATACAGACATATAGTCCAAGTATTTAAAACTCTTTAATTTCGGAGAGTCAGTTCACCTATGATAAATGAACTTGTATATGTTGATGTTTATTAAATGTATGATAACAGATTATATTGATTTGGGCTTATAACAGTCAGGGTTGTAACTTGTTTAAGCTATTTTTGAAATAATTTGTTCAGGTTATTACAATTTTGGGTGTGTTTTCCAAAATATCTGCAACAAGTTTTTTCAGATATGCATTCATTTTCATCTATTTTTAAATTGCTTATCTATCAAAACCAGATTTTCCACTTACATATGATACTTTCCCCTGGTTCTTTTATCTTTGTTGTTAACTAATTTACCATTACTTCTTTTACGCAATGTTTAGAAGTAAGCTCTTAAAGATGATGGTCCCCGTGTGGTTGCCGGGGTAGATTACAACCACTGCAAACACACCGTCACATGCAGAGAGGTAGGACTCCCTCCCCCCATTCATATTCATTTTGGCCCCGTGTGGTTCCCGGGTGCCCCCGTTTGGTCACGGGGCAAAGAATAGGGCCACTGCAGATCCCTTTGGAGGGGTAGGCAGAGGTATAGAATCCCCCCCAAATTCATGTTCATTTTATCATTTTTTGTTCATGTTCATTAAAGGTCTTCATCATGATCCCTGCATTGTTTCAGGTGCTATCTCGCTCGCATCAAAACAGCAGTGGCAGAAAAACAATAACGTGGCTCCAGCGTAAATGGAGTTTCTACGATAGAATTTGCAGCAACTCTGCAGTTCAGGGTGAGAAGGTTCTAGGCCCATTTTCCATATTTTATCTCGATGTACATGGAAGATGAGCCTGGCATGTTCATGCCTGTTAGGCACCATATAACCTTTTCATGTGTTGGGTTCAGGGTGAGAAGGTTCTAGGCCCATTTTCCATATTTTATCTAGATGTACATGGAAGATGAGCCTGGCATGTTCATGCCTGTTAGGCGCCATATAACCTGTAATGTGTTGGTGCGCCTTAAAACCCCAATTCAATTCAATTTCATGTGTTGGTGCGCCTTAAAACCCCAATTCAATTCAATTCATATTCATTTTGTCATTTTTTGTTCATGCTCATTATTGTTCATGCTCATTAAAGGTCTTCATCATGACCCCTGCATTGTTTCAGATGCCATCTCGCTCACATCACTAAGAGCAGTGGCAGATAAACAGTAAATGTGGCTCCAGTGTAAATGGAGTGTCTACAATAGAATTTGCAGCAACTCTGCAGTTCAGGGTGAGAAGGTCCTAGGCCCATTCTCCATATTTCATCTCGATGTACATGGAAGATGAGGTGGCATGTTCATGCCTGTTAGGCGCCATATAACCTTTCATGTGTTGGTGCGCCTTAAAACACCAATTCATTTCTATCAAAACCAGATTTTTCCTGGTACACATATGCTATTTTTCTCTGGTTCTTTTATCTTTGTTGTAACTAATTTGCCATTAATTCTTTTATGCAATGTTTAGAAGTATTTTATGCAAGTTCTTAAAAGACGGTAAATGTTACATAACAAAATTAGTAATTAATTGACTCGAGTGCAATCGTACCAAATAGTTCCATCATTATTCAAATAGATGATCAAGTTGTCTGTTGAAAGGATTTACTGCTTGGGTTTTATTACAGCAGCAACTAGTTTTATTAAGATAAATAGAGAATATTATGTCAGTGCCTTTTACTATCAAGTTTATTAGGCAAGGCTTAGAAAACGAAGAATGGCGAGGCTCAGCCGAGCCATTCTTCGTTTTCGTGCCGAGCCTAAGAAACTTGATAGTAAAAGGCACAGACATAATACTTTTACAGACATAATATTCTATTTATCATGTAGATTATCCATATTTTCAGTATGAATTATTATTATTACCTATTTTTCAGAATGGTACGCTTATCGAGGACGTCGCCATGTTGTTGTTTTTTGTTTGTTTTATGACGTCAGGCAACGTTACGTGCATGACGTCAGATAACGTTACGTACAATAAACGCCGAGGGATTCTGCATTGATTTGCTTTATTGGCCAGTGACTTATTAAAGTAAAATTTAATAGGTCACCCCTTTATTAGGCAAAAAAGTGCATATCTGCATGATAAAATTATTTTTCACGAAAGTATCCTGAACGAGTTATTTTACCAAAAGTAAGAGGTATGAACTCTTACTTGGTGTCAAAGAGAAACCTTTTTTTCTTGAAAATAACTTGTTCCAGTTATTTCAAAAATAAACAAGTTACACCTCCGACTGCATAAAATGAAATGGAAATAAAGCTGCAAAACAATTTTGTGATTTTTCATCAGTCATTTATTTGCCATAAACCTGTGATGGATATATACATAACCAATTGCTGACCTGTGATACAAAGCTTGACGCCTCGTGTGACTAGAATATAGGTGAGTGTATATTTGATCCTAAATGAAATTTAACTTCCTGTGAAATCCTAGATGGCCACCACATTTTGAATTGATGAAAAATAGAATTTGTGTTGGGCCATTAAAGTAGGGTACAGGTACATTTGTTTAAAAAAAAGCAGCTTTGAATTGACGAAATTATATTGAATTGAAATGGGGTTTTAAGGCGCACCAACACATTACAGGTTAAATGGCGCCTAACAGGCATGAACATGCCAGGCTCATCTTCCATGTACATCGAGATAAAATATGGAAAATGGGCCTAGAACTTTCTCACCCTGAACTGCAGAGTATTTTGTGTTGAGCAGATCTTGTACAATAAAACAGTGTTAGAAACGGTGTATTATTTGTTAATATAATTCATGTTATGTAAATAAATACTGAAAGAGGATCCGTTGAAGCAACAAACACAAACAAGGTAAGAAAATGTAACCTCTCACGTTTCCTAGCACCAGCATGAACGGTCTTCTTCTTTAAAGACGCACAGATTAAACTAGATGATCCCAAAGGACCAAGAAGTAATAGCACAGCGTATTTGTACTTGGGGTGCCTTTAAACACCCGCCACATAGAGCTTAAACAAAAGCTATTCCGGTATACATAATTGAAGGTATGGAGAGAACTAACTTATGTTGTTATTACTTGTAGTTCAATCCATTTGCGTATGTTATATATAAATATGTATTATCATATGATGTTCATTCTCTGTAACATAAGTAATAAAATATGTTTAAACTAAACAAACGCTAGTGTGAATGTAAATAAATACTGAAAATGGGTACATTGGAAGCAACAAACACAAACACCAGATAGAGAAGTAGCATAGTTTGGTTTATTGAGTCCTGAGAGGTAATAATAGGTGCAACACCTCTCACGCCCACTAGCACCGGCTCGAGCATCTTCTAACGTAAAGCTACATCAAGATGGGATTGTTGATCCCAATAACACTGATGTGTAGTCGGAGGACAACGCTTTGCAGCCACCATAGAGCACTAAACACACCTGTGTGTGTAATGTCAATGAATACTGAAAAATGATACCTTTGAAGCAATAATCTAAGGTGCAACACCGATCGACGTCGCTCCTAGCACAGGTTTTAGCAGAAAGTTGGATCGTATGTTCTCCTCAGAGGAAGTGGAAGTGATATAGGTATTTGTCTTCCCCATTTATTTATTAAATTAATTTATTATTAAAGAAATGATGTCTTATTTGTTAATATAAATCATGTTACGTTGTGAAGTCGGTTTGTTTGGGCGCTGAAGACAGGATAATAGCGAGGATTGTGCGCATATAAAATCGATTCAAGCTAACCAGTAGGCCTTATTGCCAGTTTGTATTCCCCTTGCCATCCACTTCCATGAGGAAGTGACATGTATATGAAGAGAAGAAGAGAATGTTGAACTAAGCGAGGCTGAGTAGCATATCCAACAAAAACGGGTGGTTTCTCTAGAACGCTATACGAAAGCTCCTACTAATCAACGCACCGGCTATTTTTCAAGCGTTTCCATGAAATGACTGCAATATGAGCATACAGTTATGTCATATTTCAGGATTCTTACCTCAGGCACCTATACAAGATACCATAGAATATACCAACACGAACAACATACTTTAATAATTGTAAAATGGACACTGCTTGTTAACCAAAACCGTGTGAATGCGACACGTACATTCATAGAATGCCTATGAAAAGGAAATTTAAATGCTTATAAAACCTAATGCAGATAATGGTCTCGCGCGAGACCGGGATCACTTTTCCGGCGAAGGTGACGGCGCCGTCAACACTTGGTTAAAGTTTTCGGTTTTTGTTTTTTGGAAGGTATATATCTCCAACACATCAAAGGTATTGCTTTGAAACTTTGTATGAACATTCACTAGGGTAACCCCTTGCCCTTTCACTAAGCCCCGCCAATGACCTTGACCTAGACTTTAAAGACAACAGAACTATGAACATTTACCTTTATCTTAACTTTATACCAAATGGTACTTATTCATTTTATTAATTTTTTTCATTCAGTTTATGTTCTTATGCATTTTGAATGTATTGTGTTTTGTATTTTATATATATACATATTAACAAATATATCTTAATATTATATACTTCGCTGTAGGACTAAAATGTTAAAAGGTATTTACTCTACTCTTCAGATCAAATCCTGCCCCTCTATTACCTTGACCTTAACTTTACACTCAAATGGACAATTTAACTTTACACTCAAATGGACAACCAGTTTTCTGTAAATTATTTGTCTCTGAATATAATTTTTAAAAAATTCACGTTAACTTTCTACCTCCCCAAGTACGACCCAATACACATTTAAAGATAGATATATACACCCCTACGGCCCCAACAAAATGAACATAAACGCTAGTTGTCAATGAACAAAAACCTCAAAAGCGAGTGGTGAAGACATATTTACCGACTTGGAACTGTCAGTATTTAGGCCGATCGATCTTAAATCGATTTTATGTGTACACAACCTCGCTATTATCATGTCTAACTTCAAAATCATCATCAACGTAAAATAGTTGAACATATAGGGAACTACCTTGAAACGGCCTAAAAACAAAACAAAACAAAAAAACTCGGGAGTTTAAATCGCGTTTAGGTTGATTTACTTCAGATTTTCTAGTATGAATCGTGGTTGACAAAACATAGCAAACTTACCACAGATTAATCACAGGCGAATTAGATGTTTCACCTTCGACCGCATACGTGTATCCTTTCTGCTGCTCATTTATTGTTCATGTCATATTGAGAATATAATCTGAGAAGTGGGATGCAATTACAGAAGATAATGAGCAGTTAAATAGAGGATCTTATGGTATTATTGATTTTAATAAACGAGTTGGATGAAATGGTAGGATACTGCGTCGTATATATATACTGCGTCGTATCCTATCTTTTTTATCCAACGATACGCACCTAGGACGTGATAGTTTCACTTTAATGTTGTCAATTTACCTTGTACACAGCGGCAGTTTGTAAGAGCATGACATCGTTTTGTTGTTTTCATTACATCAGCTACGTTGTACTGTAACGCGTTCGCCAGGCAAATAATGTGACACCTTAAACCAAATTATACGTTGATACACAGACATTAATAGTTATATTGTTTGTTATTAGATCTGCGGTTAATAACACGCATTTCACAAAGTATAATATTAAATAATGATAAATATTTAAGGTGTCTGAAGGTATCGTATGATATACCATGCAAACAACTGGGAATTCATTTTTTAAGTACACAAACACAGTGATTCGGTCCACATTTCATCTGTGTATTATATATCTCCACGCAGTTATCATTCCTTGCACTCACATATCAGATTACAAGATTTTGGTAAAACCTATTTAATTGGAATATGTTTGCCTGAAACTTATTTATTTCTTGTGTAAATATAATTTTCAGAATATATGCAGATTAGATGTTGCAATATTTGAAATAATGCACGAAAACAATTTAGTTTTAATCGGGACTATATTACTACAAAAATAATACGTACTTAGGTCTCCTCAATCGATACGCTTATGTAAACATTTCAAACCGAAGCTCGATAGCAGAAAATTACTAAAAAAAACAAACTCATAAAATAAAATGAAAATATTTAATATAGGTCTATATTTTATCTTTGCAGATGACGCAAAAGGATTTATTATAAATATCGTCATAACTTTTTTGAATAATACACGTGACCTAACCATTCGCTCTACTTTCTTTGACGTTGACAGTCAGTAATGACTGTGGTAGAGAGATTGGGCGTTTTATTGCATCTCGCATAAAATTCTAGGCATCTCATTGGTTGACTGCGATCACGTGGTGACACCCTATTTTCCAATGTAGAACAGTACATTTCATAGTCTTTAGAGGTAACTAAAACAATATGGACTACAATTCCGATTCAAAGTTTAAATCATTTGCAAATAGTTCTTTAAAGCTGTACAGTCCCTATTTTAACTGTTAATAACTCATGAATATGAATGAGTCACGTGTGAAGTAGTTTCAAATCGACGAACACCCCAAAAGTCGGTATATAAGGAGAAATCGATACGTAACATTTCACATTTTTATTTAGCGTCCGTACAGGTAACATCGATAAATATACGGCTCCAGAATATATGTGATAAAAAAAAAGTTGCCCGGAACGAGATTTGAACCACAGCCTTGCACTTGTAAGATTTGAAAGATGTACGCTGAACCTCTAGACCACTGCTCTTTATTGGTATTTTGTAGCATTTTTAACACTAAATAGGCATTCATAATAACAAGAGCGCGCACACAAACTCGTCAAGCGCTAAATAACAAGTCGAGATATGGTTGATTTGAGGCGAAGTGTTAGTTTCATATTGATAAGATACAGTATTACACCAGGCAATGTTAATTTACACGTGCGACAATATGGACTGAATATTTATTGATCCATCTTTAGTTGCGTTTAAATATGTTAAGTTATTTTGCCTCATAATATATGATAGTTAGTATACTATTTTCTCAAGTAGCGCTGTTGTTCAGTGGATAGAGCACAGGACTTGAAATCAGAAGGTCGTGTGCTCGAGCCCCGAAAGAAGCTAACTTTTTTTTTCGTGAAAATTACTGTTACCTGTGTATAGGTATGATGTGCATTGGTCGATGTATATACAGTAAATGATTTCCTTCACTATATTTGCTCGCTTAAATACCCGATTTCGACAAGAGCTGGTGAACATGAAGTTACAAATAAAGACACGCCTACAAAGAAGAAATCGATTGATATAGGGACTCTGTAGCTTTAAGGCGTTATTAACAAACATAACAAATAAATTAATGTTTGTACTGTACCGGTCGTGACGTCAACGTCATGACGTCCGTGAACGTCTCAATGACATTGACGCTCCATTAAAATGGGTTAAATTTAATCGGTGTTTGCCTTAAAAAAGGTACTCGATGCAATATATCAGTTATTGGGTTTGTTACTGACCCCCTACAGAAATATGTGTAAATCAGTAAATCTAACTGACCCCACATATTTCTGTAGGGGGTCAGTAACAAACCCAATAACTAATAATCGTGGCCAATTAAAAACTTGCATATATTTTTACTGACTTTGCCAGATGCATGCATAAGCAATAATTATTGTACCTTAGTTTTTCTGACACTACTTGCCATTTTCGGAAATGCGAATATGCAATGATTATACAAATTGGAATTTGAGATCGATTGGGCGAAAATAATAACATGGACTAGAAATTTGAGTTCCTTCGTTTGACTTGGAATTTGAATAATGTTTGTGTTAAAAAATTTCAGTTGTATGCATGCAACATCGGGGTACGTTGCAATACTTTTAGATATTAATACTCTGTAAATAGTAATTTATCAATTATTCACATTTGTTTTAATTATTTGAAAATGATATAAGTGGGATGGTTAGGCACGTTTTATTGACTGACAACCACACAGTTTTGAAATAATTTAATACTTATTAATTTGCTCCTCGGGTTCACATAGCTTGGTTTAGTTCATGTACGCAGGGTAGCGGTGTGATGATAATTAAAATGGCTATACACAATTAAGAACACATTATAAGTGAGGAAGTGTCGATTCTTACGGATGGCGGGAGGTGTACAGTACTGGTTCTACCCAGGAAAGGTGGGTGGTCTGCTTCCACCACAAAAAAAAATCGACCGTCATATATAAACTTACATGTGTTGAAAATGACGTAAACACCAAACAAACAAACAAACAAACACAACTTGTTTCCCCCAATATATTGTAAAATAATAAAACTAATATAATAACTAGGAAATGTAAAGACGTTGTAAACAGAAGCATAACACATGAGTTTGAAATGAAATTAAACTTTGAACTGCATCGATTGGTTGTAAGGCTTACATGTGTCGAAAATGACGTAAAACACCATACAAACAAACAAACAAACAAATATGTACTCGAGGACTATAAAAACGCATCTCTGACAATAAATAAAGATTATGCCGTACAGGTAGTTTAATATCTTATTTCAGAATCTATTATGAGTTAAAATCAGTTCATTTTCACTTGCGTTTCACATAACGCAACATTGACTTCGAGTTTTTTTTGTTTTTTACTCTTTTAAGTTACAAAACTTACGAATTTAACCACACATTAATTATTATAATAGTCTCAGCCCATGCGTTGTACTTAAACAGTAATGCATAAGTACGTATAAAACAGAAACAATTAATAAAACACAAGGATGTAAATATCGATCTTAAAACAATATCATTTGGTATAAGCAGAAAGAAAAAACATACCTGTATTATCAACTGTATTATACTTATTGCAAAATAGTTCATTTTCATAAACTAATACAAGAACGACATCCCTGAGTTTGACTGTTTTATAAAGAAAGGATATGGAACAATATTGCAATGTTTAAAGATAAAACTGAACAACACAACAAAAAGTGGGAAAACATGAAAACATAAGGGAAATTGAAGGGTGACTGAGATATACGATATAAAAAAACACTATATGTATATGTATGTATATGCGTATATATGTATATTTGTATGTGTGTATATATGTGTGTGTACACTGTAATATAAACACGGCATCAACGATGTAGCTCTGTCCGAAACTTCTAATACTCCTATTTGTCCCCACCTTTAAACTCTTTCTATCCCTGCTAATTCTATATACATTCTCTATATGACATACATGTGTTGCAAGTTGTTGCACCATTAAGATAAGTTACTATATAAGCGAACGTTAATTATTATATGTTACCCCATTGTGTAATATAATATGCCTTGAGAGAATTTTTTTTTTAAATAATAAACATACATACTGAGAAAAATAAATTTAGAACATAAAATGCATGTCAATTCCATAGACGAGGTACAAAGCCGTGTATGTTCGAGTTCAATGGTAAAGTGACATAGATTACCCAATAATAATTCTACAAAGTCATTTGTAAACAAAGTCGGTGATAAAATATAAGCAAATATGTTGTGAACATACTGTTATAGGTTATCGAAAATCCTACTTATTTCAATGAAAAGGGAGGTAATTTTAAAATTTCGGAATGTTAAATGTATTTGTTTGAGAATAACATTCTTGTTTTATCACATTTTAGCGTTTTTTATACAATGATGGAATGGGTAATTCTTGTCCATGCCAAATAGTAACTGTGTTCAAAACAATAACTTTGTATAACGAAATATTTTGTTTTTAATACACTAAACCAAATTGCTAAGTACCAACCTAAGAATATGTCAATACTATTCTCATCGTTTTGTGTATTTTGAGCTTGATTAGAGATACGGTTAAACTGCAAAATAACGAGTTTAAATCGTCTGCTCTGATTGCATGAACATATTTTAAAACCTTTAAGTCAATGTGTTTTCTTAGAAATAAGTTATAACACTTATACAACTGGGTATATAGGATTTTATTAAGTACTTCGAATTAGTGAAGCTTTCGATGTTCCTTATTCTAAAATATGCCAGTTAACATTATTTTGACATCATGTTTTACTAGCATTACCACTACAAATGCGTTTGCAAAAGAAATTTTCGAAATATTTAGTGTTAACGCTGAATTACAGTTACTTGAATTTCAAACAATATTCAATTTAAAGGGACGTAATTTAAGATTATCCATATTTCATTTTTTATAGACGTTTTTAT
>JAWPHD010017296.1:0-45295 GCA_037043455.1 Cyrtodaria siliqua | reverse complement strand
GATAACTGTAGCTCAGTAATTGTATATTACTGGATGACTGTAGCTCAGTAATTGTATAATACTGGATGACTGTAGCTCAGTAATTATATATTACTGGATGACAGTAGCTCAGTATTTGTATATTACTGGATAACTGTAGCTCAGTAATTGTATATTACTGGATGACTGTAGCTCAGTAATTGTATAATACTGGATAACTGTAGCTCAGTAATTATATATTATTGGATAACTGTAGCTAAGTAATCATATATTACTGGATAACTGTAGCTCAGTAACTGTATATTACTGGATGACTGTAGCTCAGTAATTGTATAATACTGGATGACTGTAGCTCAGTAATTATATATTACTGGATGACAGTAGCTCAGTATTTGTATATTACTGGATGACAGTAGCTCAGTTATCATATATTACTGGATAACTATAGCTCAGTAATTATATATTACTGGATAACTGTAGCTCAGTAATTATATATTACTGGATAACTATAGCTCAGTAATCATATATTACTGGACAACTGTAGCTCAGAAATAATATATTACTGGATGACTGTAGCTCAGTAATCGTATATTACTGGATAACTGTAGCTCAGTAATTATATATTACTGGATGACTGTAACTCGGTAATTATATATTACTGGATGACTGTAGCTTAGTAATCATATATTACTGGATAACTGTAGCTGAGTAATAATATATTACTGGATGACTGTTGCTCAGTAATTGTATATTACTGGATAACTGTAGCACAGTAATAATACATTACTGGATGACTGTAGCTCAGTTATTGTATAATACTGGATGAATGTAGCTCAGTAATTATATATTACTGGATAACTGTAGCTCAGTAATTAAATATTACTGGATAACTGTTGCTCATGAATTGTATATTACTGGTTAACTGTAGCTGAGTAACTTTACAATAGTTGATTACTGTAGCTCAGTAATTGTATTTTAGTGGATAACTGCATCTCAGTTATTGAATATTTAATTTACTGGATTACTGTAGCTCAGTAATACAGTTCAGTGTTATTCAGTAGATGTATAGACCATTGGATCAGTGTAGCTCAGTAATTGTCCTCTAAGCAAAGCTAACGCTGTGTTCATTCATTTACTTATTCATAAATTCTTCTTCTTTTCAAAACCTATTTATATAAATACACCACAGAGAAAAAAACGTCTGTAGATTCAACGAACAGTCAGTTTGCGCTCTTTGTATTCAAGTTTTGTTTCGTTTATTCATAACTACATTGCAACTACGTGGTTGTTTTCGATTCTAAATCTTCGGCATCATCAACATGTAAATATGTTTGTGTCTGCTATTGGTAATCATCGGCATCATCTACATGTAAATATTTTTATGTATGCTATTGATAATAAAGCTCCTATCATTCTGTCGAAGCCGCCAGTTTATTTCAACTGCATGACAGTTCTTTATGAAGACCACGGTTCACTGATAAATCAGATGCAGCTTCTTGGCGCTATTCTTTGTATATCTCACATACATATTTGCCAATCGGAACAAATCTTCATTTTAAACGAATAATTTATGTCACTATTTGGTTCTCAAGACCACCGAGCATTTATTATAAAAACTTATTTTCACCGTTAAATAATCTACATTCGCCAAATACATTAAAAACTGTTAATTCTGGTATATAGGTATTTGACAAATTCAACAATGCCCCGGTAATTTATGTCTGTTAAGCAGGTGAACAATATCGAAACGTTTGATTTTCTTAGCGAACTCAGCTGCAGCACCTGAATACCTTTTAACCAGTATCGGTTGTGTATCACAAAGGTATTTGACAATATCATAATTTCCTTTTTGAGCCGCAAGATGGAGAACCGTCATATTGTAACGGGTCAAATCCATCGGATTTATGTTTCGACCAATGACAAGCTTCAAACACGTCAAATGGCCACCTGCTGCCGCCTTGTGAGCTGCATTTTCTCCAGACATGTCCTTCTCTTTTACCATTGTGTTGTATTTCTCACAGAGGTATTTCACAACGTTAGACTTTCCTCGAAATGCTGCTGTGTGTAAAAGGGTACTCTGTTTAGTGTCGGTTGTCCAGGGATTTGCCTTTTGTTGTATCAAGTACGTCAAGCAATCCAAATGGCCTCCTCCTGAAGCAAAGTAGGCTGCTGTGCGACCATTGTTGGTTAGACTGTCTATAGGAATTGTGTGTTCTTCACGCAGATATCTCAAAATGTGCAGATGCCCAAACGTGGACGCTGTGTGTAGAAGTGTTTCTCCTCTTCTGCATTTTAAAAGTGGATCGACTCCATATTTGATTACAATTTTCAAACATTCTAAATGACCCCCTTTTGCAGCACTGTAAGCAGCTGTTTCATCATGGTCATTTTTCATTTTTTTAAGACTCCCATAATTGTTACAGAGATATTGGACAACTTCTGCTTGCCCGCGGTAACAGGCCGCATGCAAAAGAGTTGATTTTGTACTTCCCGTTTCGTATGGATCGATACCTATCTCTATAAGATACTGTAAGCAATCTAAATCACCCCCTTTTGCGGCACTGAAAGCAGCTGTTTCATCATGGTCATCTTTCATTTTTTTAAGACTCCCATAATTGTTACAGAGATATTGGACAACTCCTGCTTGCCCGCGGTAACAGGCCGCATGCAAAAGAGTTGATTTTGTACTTCCCGTTTCGTATGGATCGATACCTATCTCTATAAGATACTGTAAGCAATCTAAATCACCCCCTTTTGCGGCACTGAAAGCAGCTGTTTCATCATGGTCATCTTTCATTTCCTTAAGATTCGAATAGGTGTTACAGAGATATTGGACAACTCCTGCTTGCCCGCGGTAACAGGCCGCATGCAAATGAGTTGATTTTGTACTTCCCGTTTCGTATGGATCGATACCTATCTCTATAAGATACTGTAAGCAATCTAAATCCCCCCCTTTTGCGGCACTGAAAGCAGCTGTTTCATCATGGTCATCTTTCATTTCCTTAAGATTCGAATAGGTGTTACAGAGATATTGGACAACTTCTGTGTGCCCGCCGTAACAGGCCGCATGCAAAAGAGTTGATTTCGTACTTCCCGTTTCATACGGATCGATACCTACCTCTATAAGATACTGTAAGCAATCTAAATGACCGCCTTTTGCGGCACTGTAAGCAGCTGTCCTGTCCTGATAATCTTTCATTTTCTTAAGATTCCCATAAGTGTTGCAGAGATATTGGACAACTTTTGTTTGCCCGTGGTAACATGCCACATGCAAAAGAGGAGTTGATTTCGTACTTCCCGTTTCATACGGATCGATACCTACCTCTATAAGATACTGTAAGCAATCTAAATGACAGCCTTTTGCGGCACTGTAAGCGGCTGTCCTGTCCTTATAATCTTTCATTTTCTTCAGATTCCCATAAGTCTTACAGAGATATTGTACAACTTCTGTTTGCCCGTGGTAATATGCCTCATGCAAAAGTGTTGCCTTTATATTTCCCGTTTCATATGGATCGATACCTATCTTTATAAGATATTGTAAGCAGTCTAAGTGACCACCTATTGCGGCACTGTAAGCAGCAGTTCTGTCCTTGTTATCTTTCGTGTTCCTTGGATCTATTTTATGTTTAATTAGATAGATTAAGCAATCAATATGACCACCAGCTGCCGCATGGTGAGCTGCATTTCTCCCATTTCTGTCTGTTAATTGAATATCATCAGAAAAATGACCGCAAAGGTATTTCACGACATCAAGTTTCCCACAAAAAGCCGCTTCATGCAAAGGCATATACCCTTTAACCGAACTACAGGTAGGATCCACTCCATGCTCAATTAGTGTTGCTAAACAATATTCGTGGCCGCCTCTAGCTGCATAGTGGCATGCCGTCTCGCCATCGTTGTCTAACATCTGCATCATTTCACCGTAGTTCTCGCAAAGGTATTTGGTCACCTGAACATTTCCATTAATGGATGCTTCGTGAAGGAGCGTCCCTCCATCATGTGTGACATCACTGAAATGTAACCCCTTTTCTAGTAAATACTCCAGACAAGTTATGTCCCCTGCAGTTGCAGCATGAGCAGCAGTGTAGCCTTTAGTACTTATTTTGTCTAACATGCTTTTATGATGTGAACAAATGTATTCTACAACATCAATATTGCCATACACTGCTGCACAGTGCAAACTGTTAAACCCTTTTTTGTCTTCTGAATCAATATTAGCTCCATTGTCTAACAGAAAGCTAACTATTTTCGCATTGCCTTTCATTGCTGCATATAGAAGAGGAATCTTCTTATCAACATCAGTTCTCGATGAAAGAAGTTCAGCGCGTGTTGATTCGTCGCATTTACGCAAAATAAGACTAGCGCTATCATAATCGTTCCTTGCACATGCCTCGTGTAGTAAGTTTTCGTTTGTATTAGGTTTGCGTGCTCGTATATTGCCCCCTTTTTCTAACAGTAGTTTTAGAATACCGCAGTTTCCTCCTTGAATGGCGGCAAATAACATATCATCTGATATGTGTACTATTTTAGTGATCAGACGTTTGAAGCTATCTACATTTCCAAACATGCAAGCCTCTTCCGTACCCATGTACATGTATCTGTCCAATAATTCTTTTGGAACAACGGACGTATCTGAGTCAATAATGCTCCGTATCAGATCACCATGTCCGAAGCGTGAAAGGCAACATAACAGTGACTTATTTTCCTCGTCTTCTTTGTAAAAACGAAGAATACCTAGTATTTGAAAGGCAGTCTCACAAAATGCTTTTTCCTGCCAGAGAGATGAGGCACCAATACATTGAAGTACATTTTGCCTTTCATCTATTTCGGATTTAAATCTTTCAGCGAGTTTGCCATATATTACATCATTCGTGGTTTGTGTACCTTCTTGTTTATCGTTTGTCATCGGCTTCTGTTTTTTCCCGAAAAACTTTGTAATTACTTCTAAAGGACAAAATTGTATTAGAATGTCCAGTATGCTTTCTCTTGCGGCACTAAATGTAGATTCGGCTATTGTGTCATGAACAAATGAGAAATAATCGGAATTTACCGTTAAGAATGTTTTTTCTAATGCTTTTGCTGCATCGAACATGTTTGCCGTGTCAATACTGGAACTTTTAAAATGTTGGCTAATCTTCTTAAAGCAGCGTCGTTGTCGTTTGTTCAGACCAGATTTGTACATTTTGTTATCATTAAAAAGTGTCATCAGCAACGCTACAAAGCTATTTGTGTCTTGTTTCTTCATCGTCAACAAAACTTTCTTTATGCATTCTCCAGGACGTGCAAATAGATCTGAAATGCATTGCCCTTTCATGATTGTGCATAGAAATGGAAATCCAATTCCATAGTTTTCTTGTTGCAGCGCGATTTTCAGCTCTTCTGTATCGACCTCAATATTGTACCGTTTCGCATACATGGTAATCATCTCTTCCTTTTCTGTAACGCTCAACTGCCTTTAATCCAGATCATATATGTGGTCTGGGTCAAAAATCTTTCCTATGTTTTCATTCATGCATGTTGACATGATGTTTTTCCGTATTGTTATAATGACCAACAGTTTGCGTGTTCTGGTAAAGGACAAAAACTGATCTACATACCTATTCCACTGATCTAGTTCAATATTGTCAACACTAAATTTACCTAACATGTCGTCTACAAAAAGAACAAGTTGTTGGGATGTATCGAGGACTTTTTTTAATTCGTTAGGGATACTCATTATTAAAGGATCTAGGCCTCTATCATTCTCTAGGATTTGTTTCAAAATATTGAATGCCAAAAACGTTTTACCGCTTCCAGGAATGCCAGTTAGTATTATGATGTTGTCCGTTTTGAGCTTCTCTGTGAAAATAGATTTTGATCTCGTCTCGCTTACAATGTTGGTTTCCTTCACCTGTTCCATGTGATCTTCAATTCTAGTTCTTGCAGCTTCTACAATAAAAGTCATCATTTCATTTGTGTGACTCTTAAGCAATTTACTATGGTACAAAATAATATTGTTTTATTTCGAAATTAAATGGAGTGTATGCTTATATCATCATTTTCATCATCATCGCAATAATCATCTTCATTTTCGGCTTATTCTGAACATCACAATAATAATAATAATAATAATAATAATAATCAACATGTCATCATCATCATCATCATCGTCACCACCACTACAACAACCATCACCACTATCATCATCATCATTATCATCATCATCATCATGAGAACACAATCATCGATATCTTCATCGTTGTCTTCATTATCATTATCATCTTCATCATCATCATCATCTTCATTATCATCATAATCATCATCATCATTATCATCATCCGCGTTTTCGGCTTCATTCGGAACATATCCTAATCATGCTCAACGACCTCTTGGTATAGAGAAACTATCATGTCACATAGTGACTATGAATTGCATTATTTTTGAGTTGGCATTTAACTTCTCAGATAGCAAAAACGAAACGCAGCCATTTAGATGAATCGCACGTGATTCGCCTACGTAATCGCACTTAAGCTGAACACGAAACTCTTTCTTATACATTCTAGTTTAGTTCATGAACTTCCTATGTAAGACATTTATTGTACTGTGTACTGTGTAGTATATGTTAAGGTATTAATAATAAAAATATGTCCAGTTAGATTTTAGTACATAGATACATATTGAAATAGTATATGTATTTACACCCATTGCCAAATGTTGTTGTCGCATAGCTTGCATCGTTGTTATGAGTAGGTAAAGCAGCTAATAATACAACTGTACTGCAAATTATCTCTAGAGATTGGAAAAGTACTACCATAAAAATTGCATAAATAAAAGTGGGAATACCAAAAACCATTATGTGTTATTGCCCTGTTTCCCTGATAATATTTCCCTTCTCTTTTAATGGCCTTACACATTGCTTTCCAACGTCTTTTCATTTTAACGAAATTGTGAATAAATCACTATACTGACATGTTTTTTTATTGAAAACATACAGAAGACAAAATGTAAATATATAAGTGCATAGCATATAGATATATCATGTATAAATCTAATGCGCTTAGGTTTGGAAGTGTATAGGATATGTATTTTTCTATATGGACAGTTTCATAGACTAGAGGGCGAAAAACATGTTTTAGTTAAAGACACTGAATCTCAGTAACTCATTGAGATGATAACGTTTTTGAACTATAAATCTCATAGATGGAAAACAACCAGGCGGTACACAGTACGGTCGCTTTGCCTGACCAGGGGGATCCGCATTGGTAGAAAAACGCTTAGCTGACTTCTAGTTCAATATCGCAATGGCTACAACGCATACTTATTCTGAATTAATACGTTAATACGTTCATAATAGCAGGAGTGGACATGGGTCTGATCTCCGAATTCCCCTCCATTCCCCCTCCCCTCCATTCCCCCTCCATTCCCCTCCATTCCCCCTCCATTCCGATCATTTTCATTCTCGCGCATCTCCCAATTTTCTTCTTTCCTCTTTACTTCCATTTCCCCATCCTCTTCCATATTACTCCCATTCATCCCGATCTCTTTACCTCGCTCAGTTAATTAATACTCTTCAAAGATGTTATGACCTGTTTGTACCTTTCTAATAGATCAATTATTAATAAGCACTGCATATTAAGCACTTTGCATAAAGCCTTCCTCATTAAATATTTAGCACGAAGATTTTGCACTAAAGACTACCTTCTTTTACCTCTTCTCATTGGAACTCTCCAAAGAATTTTTCATATTACAAACTTTCAAGGAATCGAACATTGTTTGATCCTGATTTGACATATGGAACCATCTGCCAATATTCAATGTTCGTTATAAAGCCCAGGAACATAATATTCAGAACACATCCGACATTTAAATCGTTAAAACTGCAATATATTTCAACAAAGTGTACGCAATTTTGTCTTTAGATGAATTGTAACTGTAGACGTTGTTTCTGCACCAACATTGGGCATGACCATACTCAATGAAGCATGTATTATTCCGTTTATACATATGAAGGGTTCTAACGACTTGCTTTACACGCTGTTGCTAATCAACGACTTTAAAAATGAAATATGCAATACACAATATATATGCATTACATCATACCTTAAGTTTGCCATTTAAAACTAGCACTTTGCAGAGAAAATATGGTACAACCGTGCAGGTTTGTGTCTATAATAAATCTACAAACATTACTAGTCGTCCGAAATACGTATTTTGGACTATATGGCCTTATACCGACCTCTCCCAATACAAAGCAATCACTATTTTGTTTAAAATTGCACCGCTTTAAGGGTCGTTATATCCGGTGTATGCACAGTAATAGTTCTAATAAATTTAAAACCAATACCCTGACAACTATTCGATCTGTTCTTACTGATTTAATTCCCCTATTGTTACTACTGTGTGCACCTATCAACATATATTGATAATACATTTCTTACTGAATATGACAATTATTGAAAATAGTTAAAAGAGGAATGCTCTAGATGTCATGCATATGCTTTAAATTTAACATCTTTCAATACTTTCTTATTGGTGTAAATATATATTTAAAAACTAACTATTACGCTTGCGCTATTTCAAAGTTTATTACATAAGATAAACGATTGGATACCAACGCTCACAGTGCAAAGAAACCACAGACGCCTGCCAGAGATATGTTTTTGAATTATCAGTGGTATAATCGTCGACCTGACTAATCACTACATTTGCAGAAATGTCAATTGCTATTATAATAAGAAGGAATTTATAATTACCAATGTGTTGGTGCAGTTTTCTGTGATCTATCTGTAGATCTTTCTGCAATATTGCTTCTTTTAGCTGTATAACGTCTTCCTGATCATTACGTACTTCCTCCATTACTTTGTGAACTTCATCCTTGATATCACGACTGTAGTCCTTCACTTTACCCACATCCTTCAACAGTTCTACAATTGACATAGAAGTCCTCAAATATTCTGATATAAAAACAGGTTTAATACACATAACGTATTGATCTAACCGTTTCAAGTTAGTAGTCAATATGTTCTAGTGTCGCTCTGCCGACGCTAATCTGATCAATCTCCGTAACCGCATGGTAAGTTATAAGCAAACTTCAAATGAAAGATCTTGAGGTAAATGAAAAACAGTTGCTATGAAAGACTATCGTTTGATTGGAAATGCCACAACTAAGAAATGAGTTGTAGTCTATTGAAATCGGTACTTTTGAAGTTATGGTGAGTTAAAAATGATGAGTTGAAATTAGCAGATGACTTCACCAAAACAGCGCGCATTGAAGCTATAATGTAATACTTTTTTTTCTATCACCCTGCGATTTACTATCACCCTGCAATATCATCCTCGCGTCAGATAGTAAGAAATTACTCACACATTGTTATCTATGGGGATTTAGCATTGGCGTGAGGTAAATAATACAAATAATTAACAATTACTGTATTAGTATTTACATATAAACGGATCTGACCGTGGTCGACTGATTAGCAAATAATTGTAATATTTTATGAAACTAGAGATTAGTATTGATTATGGGAACGTGCACTTATATCACAATAAAATCGACCGTAGAACATGTTCCAAAGTCTAAGTTTAACCCTCCCCCGCCTCCCTTCAACTCAGGCGTGCACTCGTATACCTATAAGGTGGTTTAAATGGCCGGATTGCGGGATATTGCGGCTTGAGTGGTGGTGGAAACAGAATGTAACAATTTAGATTTAAGATATAAACAAATTAACATATTAATAGGAAGGCGTCAACATATTATTCTCCCATCGCTAACGTCCACGGATGGGAAAAAACAGTTCGTGACCCCAAACACGACGAATATTTACTTATATCATGAGTTGATATGATTAGCTAGGGACCAAAATGGTCGGATGTAGACAGAGTTGACAAAAGCACCAACATTGCTGTGATAGTATTTGGTAGTCTACCTTGAAAATCGAAAAGGTCATTCTGTTACTATTTTTAACACATTTTAAAATGGCCGCCATCCGATGCTTCAGGACAGTAATATATTCTTAATGGTTTAAACCCCCATTGGCCTACTTTGCCACTGACCGTTCCAAGGCGGTAACCCTATTGTCAACCCTTTTGTGTTTGTGATGTCGTTTGCATTTTTATTACTTTTGCCTTCTTGTTCGTCTGTTTGCGTGTTTGTTTCTGTGTTTTGTGGTTGACTGTCCTCCTTGAATGCTACTTTCCCGGTCCGATCGTTTTATATTTCTTTAACCCAAAGAAGATTAATACAGAACTGTTTTATTCTGAGTTTGTCTTAGATGTTACTCACCCCCTCCACCCCCTCCCCCCCCACAACCCCACATGTTAACTATGTTTAGCACATTGCAAAATGGCCGCTATCCAAAGGTTTAAATATAGCAATATATACTTAATTATGGCTTAACCCTAAAAAACATTTTCACTGAAATGTTTTGTTTTATTTTTGGCTTAGATTTAAGCTGCTCTGTAATGTTATAAATGTCCCCATCCTCACCCTTCATCCCACCCCATCCTATGTTACTATGTTTAGCACATTTCAAAATGACAACCATCCAACAGTTTAAAGATATCAATATATTCTTAAATATGGCTTAACCCAAATACCATTAAGTAATACACGGAAATCTTTTATTGTATTTTTGGTTTAGATTTAAGCTCCTCTATAATATATTAAATGTTTGCTTGTTTTTTTTTTTCTTTAGGTTAAGACTCCTATTTAGCATATTGAAAATCAATCTTCCAGATTGGATTATAATACACCTTTGATGTAAGTATCCACCCACATATGTACAGAACATAGGATAGCAGGCTTCAAGTTGCCCACACCCACACAGTCTCTTAAGTAATACGTAAGAGTGTTCAGAACATAGAGTAAGGGTCTCAAATTACCCACACCCATACAGATACAGGCCCTTACCTTTCATGTTAAATGTACGGATATATCCCATGTACTGTTCGGAACACGGAAGCAGTGTGCTTCAAGTTAACTACACCTAAACAGCCATACATGTCATGTTAACAAGTAAGAATGCCTAAGCAATGCATGAAACATAGATGCAGGAAGCTTCAAGTTGCCCACACTTCTTCAAATACTGGCCAGTATACACAAGAAAGTATATACCCACATATTGTTCAAAGGAACAGTGACAATGGGCTTCAAGTTGTCCTTACTCAAACTTATATGCCATATCTATCAGTTAACACATATGCATATACCCACGTAGTGTACGAAACAGAGGTAGTGGGCTTCTAGTTGCCCACACCTAAACAGATACACGCCATACATGTCGTACCACATAAGAATATAGATGCAGAAGGCTTCAGGTTGCGCACACCCACGTATTGTACAGAACGTAGATGCAGCGGACTTCAAACTATCTACAATATTACATATACTGACCTTACCTGTCCATGTATTATACAGATGAATATAGAGGCAGTGGGCTTCAAGTCGCTCATACACAAGCAAATAAAGGTAATTCCTGTCATGTTAACTATTAACAATACCCACGTATTTTACGGAATATAGATATAGGTCTAAGGTTTCAAGTTTCGCGCACACACGCATTGAACAGAAGGTAAAGGCAGCGGACTTCAAGCTAGCCACACTCATACAGATACAGGCTATACCTGTCATATTACATATAAGTATAGAGCCACATATTATACGGAACATAGATGCAGAAGGCTTCAAACTGCCCACAATCAAACACAAATACAGACCATACATGTTACGTTACACTTAAGTATACACCCACATATTGTACAGAACCAAGCGGAAGCGGGCTTTAATCTACCTACACTCAAACATATGAGCCGCAACACACAAAAACGTCCCTTCGGACGTTTAAACGACAACGTCATAAAGTAATAATTTATGACGTCGGCCGGTAATCAATTAATTACTAATCATTTCTCGTCACTTCCGTGTTTTGCCTTATTATTATATCATAGGGAATATGTTTTCTTAATATAAATTGTTGCTGTTACAGAAAATGGTAATTGTTTATGCTTTTTGTTGTTATTTAATCAACGATGTCGTCCAAGACGCCGACGTCAACGTCGAAATTAATGGGTAATACAATCTTTAATTTTCAAATTGAGATAAAATCATTTTTAATTACGATATCAACATACAATATAGAGATTTTTAAATAGAAAATCAACGTGTTTCATAAGCATAAAAAAATAAAAAATGTCAAACTTTTGTCTGAAGGGTCGTTTTCGCGTGTTTCGGCTCATATATATGTCATTCTGGTCGTGTTACACTTAAGTATGTACCCACGTATTGTAAAGAACATACTTGTAGATGCAGAAGGTTTCAGGTTGCCATCACTCAGTTAGATTCGGCCATGCATGTCATGTTACATGTTAGAACACATCCACATACTAGAAACAACACTGAGACAGTGGGCTTCAAGTTACCGTATATATATATATAGACCATACCTGCCAGTCTTATCAGGTTATTTTTCTACCTGTTTGACCCTAAAAAATACATATAGGAATTCAGGAACCCTTTTCAAAAATAAGACAAAATGTATAAAATATCATTATACCTAATGGTTGTGTTAAACGAAAAAGAGCGATATGCTACAACATATTTTTATTAAACTATTCCAGATATCAGCAGTTTTAGTTCTTTAATTTCACTATTTTTTTATTTTTTTTTGCCAAAAGAACCATTATTTAAACCTTTTTTTAGTTATTAATGTTTAGACAGATATCAATACACTTAAATGGGTAAATAAAATAATGAATGAGGATTTAAAATATATTTTTATTGAAGTATTCCAAAAATCAGCAGTTTTATTTATTTTCATAACATTTTGACAGCAAAAAGATACATTTAAGAACCTTTGGGACCCTTTTGAAAAATAATACGAGATGTATAAAATACCATTATATCTAATATGGTAAAGAAAATAAGAGATACGTTAAAGAAATATTTTTTTATTGAACTATACCAGAAATTAGCAGTTTTAGTGTTTTTTTTGCTTTTTTCCATAGATTTGCCAAAATACATATATTTATCCCTTATTTATTGATTATTTCATCGGAATATATCATTACACTTAAATGGACAAATAGAATAATGAAAAAGCATTTAACATATATTTTTATTGAATTATTCCAGAAATCAGCATTTTTAGTTATTTTTGCAACATTTTGACCCCAAACCAAATACATTTAGGGATTCACGATCCTTTGGGGACCCTTTTAAAAATAAAACGAAATGTATAAAATATCATTATACCTAATATGATAAAAGAAACAAAAGAGATACGCTAAAGAAATATTTTTTATTCAAATTTTCCATAAATCGGCAGTTTTTGTTATTTTTCCAATTGTTTAACCCAAACAAATACATTTAGGGATTCATGAACCTTTGGGGACCCTTTTAAAAATATGGAGAAATATAAAACATACATTTGAAGAAAGTTTGGTGCTTTTGTCCGGCGTGTCTAGAATGGGTCCAAACACCTGGGTTTTGGTCCCTAGCTACGAGGGTCATTCAATAAGTTCTGTCACTAACGCGTTTTAACAATTATGTGCTCGTTGTGAGTGTTGATGTTTGATACTAAATGAAAGAAAGTTTCAATAACATTCCATTGATGGTAAAATAAATGCTGTATCTTTTGTGTGACGAAAGTTATGGAACATTTAATATACATCACTTATACATACTGAGGCATTTTCGTCCTGATTTTTTTTCAGGTATGTTAACTGTTACTTTTTTAAATGCCTGTTTCTCTTTAAGTACTTGTCGAAGACCTTTGAAATTTCTCGTACATTACCAGTTATATCTGTGCATTACAAGATTCAGAATTTAAGCATGGTAGATGAAAAAAGGCATTGTCTTAGAAATTAACATTTTAAGCTAACATGTAAAATTAATTTAATGATAAATGGACATTAAATGGAAGGGCAGTCTTCTGAAATAGCGTTTTTGGATGATCAATATTTTCACTAAACATTGTGCAAATTTCTACAATAATGTGTTGAATATGAAATTTAAACACTGAAGGACTAGGATTTGTAAAAACATATGAAAACATATTAATACTATGAGAATAATTACGACATTTAAAAGATATTATAACATTTCCGTAAACAAAATGAAGAAAATCGGTGTTATTTCCGCTAAAATTAAGGGATATGCATTCACTCATATCTAGTTTACAGCAATCCCTTTACGAATTATCGACAATCATTTTCATGGATTATAGGCGAATAACAACAGATGGCGTACAAGAAAATTTAAAAGCATAGAATTATTCAAATAATTTTTACAACGTTTTGTAACAAGAACATTTTCAGAGATGCCAGTATCCAAAAGGTGTGGTAGGGGGAGATAATTCAGGGGTATAAATAATAATATTAAGAGAGCGAACCCAGTAGTACTATAAATACATTACTTTATCTCAGTGTAATATCCAGTTCAAAGGGTATATGCCTAGTGACAGAACTTTTTGAAGCACCCTCGTAGATATTTCAGGTGACAACAATAACGGCTGTGAGGTTGTATCACATGTCATTAAGGTGTTATCAGCGTTTATACAAGGCAGAAATAGTGCTAAATTACGGATTATTCTAGACCCAAATAAAGTTGTATACATGAATAGCAGTTGCATCATTTATATTTCATAACATCTTTGGTAATATCTGGTATGAAACTTCGTTCAAATTAGTTATTTTTGAGATTTAAGCGTCAAAACCGTTCAAATTCGAGGGTTAATTGACCTCATCCACCTACTTATTTAGTGTGTAAGTGCTACCATTTTAGGGTGGGATCTCATTAATTATATATAGTAGAAAAACATAAACACGATGCGGCACATTCAACATTTGCAATAACTGCAGTTTTGGGGTGAGAGAGTGATATATTGTACAAAAATAAGAAGTAACTGTTAATGTTGGTATTTTCATAGGCCGGTTTTTGAGTGAGTATAAAAACTTAAACAGAGTTTTAATAAAACAATGTTTGCTGTTTGTAATGCAGAACAAGAATTATTTTAACTTAGTTCCAAACTTGGCAAGAAATAATCTGTTGTCATGCATGATATCAAACTTCAAAGGGAGGTGATCTGATAATTGTGGATAATCCAAAACTGCTATCTACAAAAGTGTTATGTTTTAGGTGATTTGTTTGGGTAAGTACCTACTGAAAATATTTTCTCTAACATTTAGGAATTTTTCATAGAGATAATGTTTTTAGACTCAACAAAAAACTATTTGAAGACAAAAGGAGATAACCTTGTCTACAACTTATTTCAACTAAATTTCATTTAGGCTATTGGTTATGGTCTATATAACTATTCCATATTGATCACTAATGTTTTCCTGTTTTGTCCAGAGTTAAGGAAAGAAAATTGAGTACTTTTATATATACTCGTTCTGTGTGATTTTATCTCGACGATAATAAGCACGAAAAGTGAATTACGATCTTTGGAGTTCGCTGAGGCCGATATTTATATACAGATATCAGTGGTCAATTTTCAAATACTTCGTTTTCTTAGTGTAATTTCGAATAAGTATATTCACTACTGCAGTCGTGCAAGGCTCTGAGTATTGTTTCATTACCAATAGGATAGGTAGACTTTTTCAATTCAGTTTTACAGGCTTATTTGTGATACGCAGACTTTATAACCTCGTCTGCCAACTAAATTCCATTTTGTTTATTTCGACCATTGTTAACACATTTAGTCAAACCATTTTGTTTGAAAATTAAACCATATGCCATTGACCATAGAACGCTATGAAAATATCACATTGAAGGTTCCATGCTCACCGGTATATGCATACCATCTTCGGGATGGCTAACGTTTTGGTAATATTGATATTTAAATAATAGAGCTCTGCTCCACCCGGGCTAGAGGACGCGTACGGAAGCTAGCATTTTTCACTTTTCACTACAGTTCACGAACAGTCAAAAATCAAACCCATGTTGCAATTTGTTTTATTCTTTTTATATTTTTTGTGTTCTGCGATTTCCAAAATATCTTTTTTTAATACTTTTCTTGAATGTTTTGTCTTTTGGTATCGATATTTATGTAAGTGTTATCAAGCGCCGTATACCACAATTAAATTAAATTCACACTCGTTTAGTCCTTGTAAATGTGAGGTCAGAGGTCATGATAGCAATTAAACCGGTATATATTGCCCGTTCAGTCTTCTAAATCCTAAACAACGTATTTTTAACACAGTTTTTGTACTACAACTGCAGTTCCTTGTTAAATTTGAATTGTAGCCACATATATGAAATTGCTGCAAATGTTTTAGTGCTGGTAGTTGTTCAGTTAATATTGGTATTCCTTCCATCCATGTAGATACAAAGAATAGGCTTATCCAAATAGAGGGTAACATCCCATTCCCCCAACCCCACGCCTGAATTAATGTTCATTTTGTCATTTTTGCCAGTGTTGTCATTAACATCCCTGTAAACTATACAGTTCTGCAGGTGGAGATTTATAAGCCCATTTTTTTCTAGATGTAAATGAAGAGTGGGTCTGTAATGTTTATTTTTATTGGCTCCATATCAACATTTTTGATGGTGCACCGTAAAACCCCAATTCAACCAACAATGTAGTAGTGTAGAATCAAATACTGGCTCTTACAGAAGGCAGTGTTTCAATATATACGTTTTTATCTGAAATTACAGTGTTGTTTTGTATGGGGAAAATCTTTCTGTTTCTGTGACTAAGAATAAAGCATACCGACTTTTATTTATGTCATCGAATACATATTTTTCCATGAGAAGCAAAGAACCACGTAATGCTTAGCATTTTCATAGCTTGTTTTGAGGCATCAATTTTATGCTTAAAAGTGAGTTTTAAGTAAAATTCTTTGACCAACAATGCATATTGATACGCAAACAATATAATGCAATAGAAAATATCAACATCGTTTCAGTGTGATAAAGATATGTCTATTACATTATTATTTAACGTGAATTTAAGATATTCCATCAGTATGTTAGTACATCTTCTGAGCAAAAATAAAAAGTACCCATTTTTCTTTCCATTTTTATGTATGTATATATATATATATATGGAATAATTATATAGACCGCAATCAATAGTCCAAACAAAGAATATGTTAAAAGTTTATTAAACGATGATGTTGACTTTATTTTTCTTAAAAATGCATTTAGCTTAAACACAGCAACTCTATAAACAAATAAAGATATCAAAGGATTTAAAGTAGGAGATACTGAATATGAAAATTGTTCGATGACAGCTCCCTTATATAAGACGTCACCGAAAACTCCCTTAAACGTGTTTTAATGGTTTTAAAATTCTATGGAGATATTTCAGTTCTTAATGTTAATGTTGATAAAACCAAAGTTATATGGTGTGGGAAAAAAAGTTACTAATGTAAATTTATGCATAGACACAGACCTCAATTGGGATCAGGGTGAATTTGTGATCTTGTTATCCTGGTCAAAAAGAATACTCACACCCTTTGGAAAAAATTACTGTCATAAAAAGCTCCCTCTGGAATAATCACCCAGACAAAATAAAGAGATATGTTGTAACTAAAGACTATGATTATGGTGGACTTAGAATGATCAATAATAAACAGTGCATATATTCTCTGAAATTAACGTGGATTAGAAAACGTTTGATTGGGAATAAAAAAATGTATGGAAATCCATAAACATATGAACCCATTCACCACCAATATGCTATCTTTCTGTAACGACTATGTAAACAATAACTTGCAAAAATATATGCAATCCCTTCTGGAAGGATGTATAGACAAGTCTTAGAGTTTAGATCATGGCGGGGATTTCTTTATTTACACTGTCCTGTTTTTATGGGATGACAGTAGGGTAAGTGTGAGGTTTGGTGCACCCTAGAACCGGTTTAAACCCCCAGTGACCTACTTTGCCACTGACCGTTCCAAGGCGGTAGCCCTATTGTCAACCCTTTTGTGTTTGTGATGTTGTTTGCATTTTTTATTACTTTTGCCTTTTCGTTTGTCTGTTTGCGTGTTTGTTTTTGTGTTTTGTGGTTGACTGTCGTCCATGAATGCTGCTTTCCCTGTCCGATATTTTCAACCTTCTTAACATCCTATTAGATGTTAAAATCCCATTGTCATGGAAAGAGTTCTTAACACAACCGTTATGGTACAATAATAACATTACGATCGGAAGATCAATTTTTTTTTTTATCAAAGATGGTATGATAAAGGTATTCTATTTATTAATGATATAATGGATAACAATGGTAATCTTCTCTCGTTCACGCTATTTATTGAAACGTTTGCTGTACATTAACATTTTTTAGAATATGAAGGTATGACAGCAGCAATACTGGGCTACTTTCAGAAACAAAATGTTGCTAATTTTGCTATCAATTTAGAAAATCCAATTTGCCCAACAATAGTGTCACTAATAAAAAGCGCACAGAAAAGCTGTCGGCCCATTGA
Organism: Cyrtodaria siliqua; assembly: GCA_037043455.1. Taxonomy (NCBI): domain Eukaryota; kingdom Metazoa; phylum Mollusca; class Bivalvia; order Adapedonta; family Hiatellidae; genus Cyrtodaria; species Cyrtodaria siliqua. The sequence continues at coordinate 26,911 of JAWPHD010017296.1, read as the reverse complement.
TGATATACTTATTAAATCAAATGTACATCCAACATTTATAGCCAAATGGGGGCAATATTGTATAAATATAGACAGAGATTGGAATGACTTATTTAAAATACCTTCCAAATATACAAAAGATACTAGATTACAATGGTTTCAGGAAAAAATACACCATACACCATTCAAACAAGCCTTTTGACAAAAATGAAGATATAAAATAATAACTCCTGCATTATTTTGGGATATTTTTAAGATTACTTGCAGTGACAATAATATAATAATCCAACCGGAATGTACTACAAAAGAAATAGTATTTGTGTCCAGTGAATATGACTATATTCTAAATAAACTAATTTTGCATGCAAAATACATAATATTTAAATGCAAATTAGATGGAAATTTACCATTGTTCGTAAATTCCAAACCTCAAATTTAATATATATATGAAATTAAAAAAATAAACGCAATTAAAAGTAAGTATACAAATCAAAACTGGAAATGCATCTTTCACAGACGACAGTTTACCCCAAAACACGCAAAAAGACAAACAAGAATGGCAATAGTAATAATAAAGGCATATGACGTCACAAACACAAAAAAGGTTGACAGTAGGTCTACCGCCTTGGAACGGTCAGTGGCAAAAAGGCCGCGTTTTTTGATCAATTTGAAAAACCTTGGATGACTTATAAATCCCTACTTAATAATTAGTTTTGTCTTAAATGTTAAGAGTTACACTGTGCAACACATCTATCTTGTTCCTTCTTATTGTTGGTTTTTGTTTTGTCTTTTTTTTGACAAAAGAAAAATCAAAAGGTAGATTCCAAGAAATGTGTAATTATATCTGTTAAATTATGTCTCCCGCTGTTCCCACTGAATAATGAAGAGTCACACCTACATAGAAATGTCTTTTCTTTATATATTTATTTTGGATAACATCATTCTTGTTTCACACAGTCAACTGTAGGAAAACTCAGCAGAGATAGTATGTGGATCTTGTATAAAAACTGAAACACTCATACTTTGATTATGTTAGCAGTGTATTTATCTACGCTATACAATTTATACAAGATATAATATGCTGGGTTCTGAAAAAAAACAATATGTCTTTATAATTATCAAGGAAGGCGTATTAAAGCAGCAAAATACATATTTTGACAATTTTGTAAATGTTTACTGCTTTCAAGATTTAAAGGGACACACAGCAATCTGATGTATTTGCAAATATAATTCTTTGAAAGATAGTCAGATTGCTTTCATCGAAATTGTGTTTTCTATCTTCTTTTGAATATAGTAAAACACAACTCCCCATGTATACAGTTTCTAATCATGATATGTATTTTTTTCTTCTAAACATTTTGAAAATTGTTTATATGTAAACATTATGCATATTACATCTGTATCTGTATGGTTTGTTGAGGGGTGGCCCACCCCAACCCTGTTACCTATTACGGGTTGAATAAATGGATTACCATTAATTTGATGATCGAAATTGAAAAAAAAAACACTCTATAAACATTACCTAAATTTGTCATACTATTTTCCGTTGGTTCCTTACCAAAAGACATCACAAAAGAAAATATAACACAGCTTTTGTAGATAGCAGCTTTTGATTATGCACAATTATCTAATTACCTCCCTTTGTTTTGATACTTATAGATTATTACTTGGAAAATTTTAAAACTGTTCACTTGTATTTAAGTTAAATCTGGGCTATGGGAAAGGCCAGCATTAACATAGGGTACTTTTTATTTGTGCTCAGTGTGCCTAAAGTAACATTCATTACAGCGTAAACACGTGCGATACAAACATACAACCACTGTTTTATTTCACCTGAACGTTTGTATTAGTTGATGGTGAAGGCGAATATTTGCCGGATATTTTCGAATATTAATATAATCGACTAAACTATAACAAAAAATAACAGCGGGTGAGGTAAATTGACCCCCATCAAGTTCACGCATAACGTTGAATTTAAAGCAGTGTTCATTGTCAAATGAATCATATTGATACTTAAACAATATAATGAAACGATTTTTTAATCGCACATCGGATTTGATAATGATATGTGAGTTATATTAGTATTTAACATGTATATATGATATTCCATAAGTGTGCTAGTACATACTTAAAGTAACCGCTGTAATACGCTGACGACATGTAACGCAACCATATAACCGCTGTTTCATGTCCTCTGAAACTTTATATTAGTTTATGGAATAGGCTAATATGTGCCGGATGTTCCGAATATTAATGAAAATAAGTATAAAAGTCGAACAGGAAATGCAGCTTTCACAGAACACAGTAAACGTAAAAACACAAAAGGACAAACATGAATGGCAATGTTAACACAGAATAAAGCCATATGACGTCACAAACACAAAAAGGGTTGTCGACTGAACCATAACGAAAACCAACCGTAAAATAACTCCCCCACCCCCGAATGACATGCATTACTTTAAATTTTAAGCAGTTTACATTGTCAGAAAAAGCATATTGATACATAAACAGTATAATGAAACAAAAACTTTCTGTTTTGATAATGATAATTTATCTTTAACGTGTATATTAGATAATACATAATTGTGCTAGTACATACGTATAGTAATCGCTGGTAATACCCTAACGATATGTAATACAACCATACACCTGCTGTTTTATGTCACCTGAAACGTTATATTATTTGATGGAATAGGCGAATATTTGCCAGATTTATGAACATTAATGTAATCGACTAAACCATATAAAGCCAACTGTGGGCGGGGTAAATAGATCCCACAGTTGTATGCATAACCGTGAAGTTTAAGCAGTGTTCATTGTCAAATGAAGCATAGTGATACTTAAACGGTGTAATGAAATCATTCTGTAATAGACAATATCAACATTATTCTGGTTTAATAATGATATGTGGGTTATATTAGTATTTACTATGTATATACGATCTTCCATAAGCATGCTAATACATACCTAAAGTAAACGCTCATAATACCCTAAATTAAATATATGTGATACTACTATACAGCCGGTGTTTTATGTCACCTGAAACTTCATATTATTTGATGGTATAGGCGAATATTTGCCGGTTTTTATGGGTCACGAACTCAAAATCTAGGTGGTTAATATGAATCTGGCCGTTAGACCAGTTTTACATATTCATTATTATATATCATTTTTTGAATAACTGATGGCAATACCATTTTGTTTTTTATTTGAAACTTTTCTTTTAATTGGCACACAACACCAAGCACACATAATCATAACACTGTTTTTACCAATTAATATACCGACAAACATCATGTATTTTGGAGTGTTCCTTTTATACGTTTAGTTGAATATAAATGCCTAGTTTTCAGCTAAGTTTTAAATGTTTTCTGGGTGGTCGACACCGAAAGATAACCCGAAGGAGGAGTGACCCGTCTCACACCCGAGCCCATTGAGTCTCTTCGCGCCACGGATAAACTGTGCTAAAGTACAAATGCCACCCTGACATTCCTTACACATATACAGTTTACGCCTACACCCCACTCATAACGCCGTAGATCTTAGATCCTCCCCTGTCTATTTAATCTTCCTTCAACGGTCAGACAGTTTGTATGTGCATGGACAGTTTTATATTCTACTAGTATGTAATACAAGTATTTTATCGTTGGTCAATAAAACCTTAAATGTTGAAGAATAGGTATATATTTAAGGGATTAAAGAAACATGGGTATGCATTGTATACATTAGTATATAACAAATACGCCATCCAGACACTCATGTAGAGATGATATTTATACAAATTACTGCATGAATGTATGGCATTGCTTAAATAGTGTATAATCAAACCTGTGTGACTTTCTGCTGGCTCGTCTAACTTCGTGTTCACTTTATTTTCCCATGTAAACCACTGCTTCAATATGTCTATGGTTTCTTCTGGAGACAGAATCTCTGTAGGTATAGTCCTGATCGTCTCCGCAATGTTTGTTCGGCGTGGAACTGAGTTCAGCAACAGAGAAGCATTTGTTAGACAAGATGAAACAGCCGCCCAGTGAGTATGAAACTCTGGCTCTGTCATTGACAGTATTGTAGCATGACAGTACAGAGTGTTGCGCAGTTTGCGGATGTCACTGACGGCTGTTTCTTCGTGTGTACTTAATGTTGATTTGAAACAGTTTGTTAAGACGCACGATGCTAGAGTTATGTCCCATTTCGTTATGTCTGTCGGGCTGCCGTCTGGGGGACACAGGATATCGTACTGAGAGTAGTTGATTGTGCGTTTTCTTTTCAGATTGTCAATAGTCGGTTTCACAAGTGCCAAGAATATATCCAGGGTAGTGCATGTGCCTGTAAGAGCTTTCTGTTTTATAAGTTCCCGTATATAGTATCCACCTCCTTCTACGAGTAATTTGGAAGTTCTAAAACAGCGCTGAGAGCCATCCCAGTCGGAGGATGAAGCCATGCTGGTCACCCTGTTAATTTAGAGATAACGAAAACATTATAATTAGTCTCATTTATGTCACGTGTTTCTGAAACTCCGGCTATGTCAATGACATTGTTGTAAAATGAGCGTGCAATGTGTTGCGAATGCCGCGGACGTCACTGACATGTCTCTGTTCTATATTCGTTGGACTATTGTTTTGAGGATACAAGATATCATACTGGTCGTCTTTGATGATGTTGCTTTGTTTAAGAAGGACAAGTTGTTTTATTATTTGCTAAGAATACACCCAAGGTAGTGCAAGTTCCTGTAAGAGCTTTCTGTGTTATAAGTTCCCGCATAAAGCATCCACCTCATTCTACGAGCAATTTGAAAGTTCTAAAACAGCGCTGAAATCCATCCGAGTCAGAGCACGTAGCCATGCTGGTCACCGTGTTAAATTAAGGAAATAAAGCTAATATCTGCTCGTTTTACGTCCCTGGCGAGGATAATGGGCGTGTCTTACCAGAGGAGACACCAAATAAACCCACTGGTGTCTGTGAGGCCTGAGCTCTCTCTCTCTGGTTTCAGAGTCGAACGAACTATCCACCGAGCCACATTATCCCTCTACACAAATACATTTTTTGAATTTTATTTTTGGAAATAAGCAAACTGAACAATAAGTAGTTTAAATGCAAATGGATACTAAAATGCTCAGTGTGAGAGAGATGGTCAGAGGCTTGTCAAAACATATCATAAAATATCATAAAATAATAGTAAAACGTGCCCATTATTGAAAAAGTAGATTTTATATGTCTGCCAAAATAGGTTCATCTCAGAATTGTTCCAAATACTGTATTTGTCTGTGACGAAGTCTCTATTATGTTCTAATTTTGTTTTGCATAGTCGCAGCATCTATTTATTTTTTTTAATTGGTATACAAAGCGCATTTTTAAAAGCTACTTTTTGGTAATAATTTTGATTTGCGGATCACAGTATGAACCCGATTAAAGACTTAACAACTGTATGTTAGCATGTCAGACAAAGTTATCTTGTAGTATACGTATAACACTATACATGTAACAGTTGTTGCTAAATACTGACCTCCTGACGATGTGTTGGTAACGAATGCCTCTACGTAACCTTTCAAACTTGCTACATTGCTGTGGATTTGTCTTATCATTGACTGATCCAAGTGGTGTAGAATTCCGGCAGTGTTCAGAGCTGTAACAATGTGAGAATGAAACATTTGAAACATATGTTTGTTGAACTTGTTTAGTTGGTTCAGTGGTTCAGTGTTATTTAGTTAAACTGTAAACATTTTTTTATTCAAACCTGGAGACCAATTATGTGTATATAGTAGTAACGAATTATGTTCTTCTATGGGGTTGCCAAGAAGTTTGTGAAACACTTATATTCCTAATAGATAGTTTCATATGGTATGGAACTACCGTTTATAGACAACATTGTTGGTAGTCCTATGAGTACTAACTGTGCCCCTCTTGTTGTAAACTTTATTTAGTATTGGTATGAAAGAGATTTCATGTTGAGTCTTTTGCAAGATACTCAGACATATGTCGTCGAAGCCTATAATGACACCTTTCGATATCTGGATGATATATTAAACATGGACAATCCTTTATTTTCTACTGTGCTAAATATAAACCCCAAAGAAATTCAGCTTTACAAACCCATTATTTTTGATACTGTGGCTTCTTTTCTTGATTTGCATCGGAGAAATAAGCCAATTGTATGGCAAGAGGCATGATTTTAATTTCGATATCTTAATTATCCCAGATTAAGACCAGAGCAAAACCTTAAGGGGTCTAGGTTTCTCTGTGTATTCGTTTTTCTAGAGATTTTAGGCGAGGTTAGGACTTTATAATCATAACATAAGCGCTTCTTTATCAGGGCGTCCACTGTTTATTTTTAACGTCCCCACAACACTCAATACACTGACAACAGTTATCTCCCAACGTATTAGCTATCTGATTAGTCAATTGTTTTAGCGATAAAAAACGGAGAATTAGCGATAACAAAGTTTTGAAACAGATTGGTATGGAGTAGGACATCAACAACTGATTAGGTTCATTTGTAAATTGATCATGTGTTTGCATGTCACTTGGTACATGCAAGTAGATCTATACTAACGGAGAAAAAGAAACGCACCTCGGGAATTTCCACCGTATATTGTATGTATCATATGCTGCGTTTAATCGAATGGCACACGGTTATATCAGACATTTCCTTTCGGGAAAAATACTAAAACAACACATAACACATCAAATGTTATCTCGTCAAAGTTTCATTATTGAAAGAATACGCGTTTGGCTCAAGCATGTGAAAAAACCTAAAATGTAAACTTTTGGAAACTCTTTGCATTAATTGCAGTACGAAAATGGCTCAAATTTCAAAGCGGAACGTCAACATTTACGAATTTCGTGTTACAAAGTGTCCTGTGATTAAACATTCTACAATAGCACAGTTTTGTCCTTTCTCTGACTAGCTGCAGCCCTTTTTTCACAAACGATTTTGGGATTTCTCTGCAATATTTAAGTGGAATTAAGAACGCAGTATATAAATTATGCAGCAAAAAATCCTGACTTGCATATCATTTTACGTTTAGTACAAATCATGTGTGATATAACTTCATATATTTCACTGCGCTTACGTTGGTATCCACGATTTGGTTTTGTATTGCTATGAAAGAAATTGTATATTGAATCTTTCACTAATGCAGGTGTCTGGATGACATATGAAACATTGACACTTTTTCTACTATAGTTAACACTATATATTCTAAAAACCGTCAATTCAACAAAGCTAGTATGTCTGATACTGTCGCTTCTTTTCCCGATTTACATATCTATTTTGACTATGGCGAAATAATTATTATAAGAGAGATGATTTTAATTTTGATATTGTTAATTATCCTCACTTAGATGGAGATGTTCCTCGAGCAAAATATTATGGAATCTATGATTTAATGAAAATCGGGTACTAACCCCGTGAATAGCTACAACAAACGGGTACTAACCCCCATACCCCAGACAAACGGGTACTAACCCCGATTGACAGTAATATACGTACTTCTAAAATAACGTCTCGATTTCAAACATTATGTTGATAATGGGGATAGACAGTTAAACGGCTAACTTAATATAGCCTAGTATATATAAATATAAATGGCTTAAGAATAAGTTCCAAAGAACACATACTTTCGCAATATGCAGACGACACTACACAGTAATACTAGATGATTCAGAAAAATCTGGAAGACACGCTCATAAAAAATGAAATATAGGGTCCAATAGAAACCACATCGTCCAAACGCAATGGCATTGTAGGTCCGCACTGTACTACAAACAAGGAGCAAATATTTAAATGAAAAAAAAAGACAAAATACAACAGAAAGGGTGGTAAAGACAGGGTTATCGACTTCTTATTACAATCGAGGAACCGGGTTCCTCATTGAACATAAATGGCTCCGTGGGACCTCCGATGGTGGACAAGCTCAGCTACGTCTTCCCAAAGTTTAAAATCAAGATTAAAACTATATAGGCCTGCTCTCAACTCCTCTAAGGTGGCTACCGAGGTAATGTGAAGGGGCAGCTGGGTCCAATCCCTGGTGGTTCTAGGGAAGAAGGAGTTGGTGTACGCTTCATGGTGCGTTCTTTCATAAAATAATTTGTTTTGCCCTCTTGTTCTGCTAACGCCCATCCTGAGGTAGTTTTCCTTTGTAATATCTACTAGTCCGTACTCGATCTTGTGGAGTATTAGCAGCCTGTTGGTACTGCGTCGTTTCTCGAGGCTTTCAACTGGAGCTCATGCAGCATTCGAGTGACGCAGCCAGGGGTTCTGTCTGAGTAGTTGTTGCACACGTAACGAGCTGCTCTGCGTTGCACCTACTCCAACGCCGTGATGTCTCCTTGGCGATGTGGGTCCGAGGCCGTTGACGCATACTCCATAGCAGGGCGTACGTTGGTGGCCATGTGGCAGCCTTCACAGCTTTAGTGCATTCTCTGACGTTTCTCCGTAGGAAGCCCAACTATCGGTTGCCCTTGCCCACCACGTTGGAAATGTGTTTGCTCCAACTCAAGTTGCTTGTCAAGGTGACCCCTAGATACTTGCTAGCATCAACAGTTTCAAGGGCAAGATTGTGTAGCACATACGAGGACTGGATTTGTCGCTTTCGGGTACCGGGCGAGATGCGGGTCACTAAGCACTTAGAGGAGTAAATGCTCACCTGCCATGTCTTCTCCCAATCTTCCAATGGGGTTAGATGTTGTTGCAGTAGGAAGCTGTCTTGAATACAGTTGATGACTCTGAAGAGCAAAATGTCATCTCCAAATAAGCGGGCGTCCGAGAATTTGAATGAGTCGGGCAGGTCCTTTATGAAGGCCAGAAACAAGAGGGGTGGACCAAGAACAGTCCCCTGGGTAACTGCAGAGGTGCTGTCCGCCTGTGATGAGTGGGCACCTTCTAGTTTGACATTTTGCTTGCGGTTGCCAATGAATGCCTGGATCCACATGTTGGTGTTGTTTCTCACCCCGTAGTAGTTGAGTTTGTACAGAAGTCTTGCATGCGGTACCTTGTCAAACGCCTTTGCGAAGTCTAACACAATAACATCTACTTGTTGACCCTTTGGTCACCTGGAAACAATTTCTTGAATGGTGACAATTAGTTGCGTTTCACAGGAGCGGCGCTTTCTGAACCCATGCATGTTGTCTCTCAATATATTCTGTAGGTCGAAGTGGGCCATGATGTTGCTGTGAATGATATGTTCCAACAACTTGCATGTGATGGACGTCAGGGATACTAGGCGGTAGTTTGCCGCTTGTTGTTTATCTCCCTTTTTAAATACTTGGACTATCCAGGTATCCCTCCAGTCTTGGGAAAGTTCACATGTGTCGAGTGAGAATTGGTAGAGTCGGGTCAATATAGGAGCAAGTTTGGTTGCAGCTGCCTTTAGAATAAATGATGGAATCGAGTCTGGTCCTGTGGGTTAGTCCTTTCACGAGCTTGTGGACACCTTTCCATGTTTCTGATACTAACGTTTTTTTCTCGATTTACATCTCTCCATTGAAAATGGTGAAATAATTAGCAAAATATATGACAAGAGAGATGATTTTAATTTTGATATTGTTAATTATCCCCATTTAGATGGGGATGTTCCCCCGAACAACATTTTATGGGCTCTATGTGTCTCAACTTATTCTTTTTTTTAGTTATTGTACTCAAAAATAAGATATAGGGTCCTATAGAAACCACAGCGTCCGAACGCAATGGCATCGTAGGTCCGCACTGTACTGCAACAAGGACTTGGTAATACAATGAAAGAGACAAAAAAAAACAGAAAGGGTGGTGAAGACAGGGTTACCGACTTGGAACGGTCATTACGCAATAAGACCTACTGGTTAGCTTGAATCGATTTTATATGCGCACATTCCTCGCTATTATCCTGTCTTCAGCGCCCAAATAGACAAGACAGTGTAAACAAAACTACATCCCATCAAAAGGAAATATCTAACAATAAAGCCCACATCCAGAGAAACTAACGAAGAAATACATACAAAATAATAAACATCTCAGGATGTATCCAGAATCGTACTGAACAACCATAGTAGTTGCAGCTAAAGAGAAAACCAATCTAGGGTACGACCAGAAAACCCAAAGGACGAAAGCTCATGCACCCACCTCCCTTACTTGGGGTTGCAATAGTTACAATCATAGAGTCCCAAGAGGTAGTCCAGTCATCGCACAAGTGAAAAGTGAAGAGTAATGGCAGACTGTAAAGGGGTCAATCACTAAACATGCAGTGCGCTGTAAAACCAAATGGTTATATCCTTTTCTGACGAACTTCCTGATTAAATTTGTAAAGCGGTCAGGAAACCCGTCAGACCCCGTTAACTTTCGGAGTTTATAGACCACATCTCCATATAATGAGGCTTGTGATTTGCCTAGTCCTCGAGTTGAGGACTTTAATATTCGTAATATTTGTATAACTAAAAAGCTACTCCATCCGGGTTACCATTACCATAAACTTTTATTATTGTAACCCTGATCTTCATTCCAAATATAAAAGTAATTTAAGAACTCTTCTGCGACATGGACTATCACAACCTGACTTCTATGGAGACGTGATTTACAAACTTCGTAAGATCCTTGGTCATGCTATCTTTGTTAAACTTGTTTAAAGGTTTATCAAAAGAGGTTATTACCCTAACATTTTGCTACGCACTGCAAGCTTGGTGGTGGACTCATTTACAGTTCGCCACTATGCTTTCCTCTTTAATTGTGCGATGACCGGACAGGCTGTGGACCCTATGGTGACGTCTACCTAAAGCCCAACAGAACGGTGACATTTGATGTTTGTCTGCAGTCTTGTATTGTCGTGCCCTCAATGGTTTATTCTCTTGTTGCTCTGGCTTCTGCCAAGTCACTGAATACCTTCTTTATGACTTTCTAGGCTATTGTCTTGTATTTATATATACACGAGCATCTTTATGTTATACTTATATTGCCTATTACTGCTGCCTTGTTGGTATTCTTATTGTCCAGTATATCACTGGACGAAATCGAAACGTCAGGCCAGGTTTAGGTGCCACGAATGTCGTCTGGGTTTGTATCGTTAATAAGTAAGATTCCCTTTTCCCCGATGCTTTGAAAGTTGATGTTCTGGATTCGCATTGACTTCTTATTTTGGTGTTTTTTCTCTGCTGGCTTTGGGGATGATGACATAAAAGGTGTGTCACTTTGTGTGAATGAAGATTCAGAGAATGGATCCTTGCGAGTGCTTGATCTAGAAGTTGAGGGTAACGATAAATCCGACACGCTGTCTAGCATGGATAGGCGGGTAGACAGGTTTATGGATCTGGTAGTTCTATCAATGTCGTCGGCATCTGGGACAGTGTATAACCGGGTGGAGTTGTTTGGTTTGAGGCAGGATGGGCATGACCAGGTTTCTTTGCTTCTTCCTAGGTTGCTGAACTCTGTGGTCGACATACCAAGGCATGCTTTGAGGATCCAATGGTTGCAATCGTCGCATGCTATGGACTCTAGTTTGCATGCTTTCGAGCATATACCACATGGGAATTTCGGACATCTAGGTCCAGGGTTGGCTTCAGTTCCGCTCAACATTTTATGGGGTGGTAACAAATATAAAGTCAAACGTCAAGTTATATATCAAGATAATATGCTAAGTGGATTAAGAAAGATTGATATTGACTGCTTTTTTAAGTCTTAAAAATATAAGACGTCTTTTGAAAAGCAAAAATAATTACTTAAGTATTGTTCAAGACATGAACCCATGGATAAAAGTTTTTACATTATTTGACACAGACTATAGAAATAGCAATTTAAAACAATTGGATAATCCTTTCTGGAAAGATGTTTCTGAAAGTTATAAATACTATTTGCACAACTTTTCACCAACATCATGGCATCAGTTTCATGGTGATCCTTTATGGTACAACGAAGATGTAAAGGTCGGAGGCTCAACTATTTTTTGATACCATTGGTTCTCGAAAGGCATTTTCTTCATCAATGACTTGCTTGCTATAAGCGGTACCTTTTTATCATTTTAAGACTTAAAAGCAACCTATGAGTAAAAATCAAATTTTCTAGAATATGAAGGTGTTATAACATCAATTAAAAGGCCGCTACGTTCATACATTCTCACAATGTCTTACAAGCTATCTCCCCTTACGAAAGATAAAAAAGTCTTTAAACTAAAATAATAGAACTAATCATGAAAGGTAATTATATTTAAGATATGGTTTACAACTATCAATTGATATATTATTAATCACAATATTTTTGTAATTAAAGTTCTCAAAAACAACTCATCCACTATTGACCTCAAGAATACATAAAAATAAAAAAATCCCCAGTTAGTAACTTTCCTACAAATTACATTTAAATCTTGTTCACTGTTATATTGCCTATAAGTGTATGCATATATATTGCAAGGTGATAGAGGGATAGTTCGCCCCGACACTCTTGCACCTATGCCGGGGAGAATAAACGGACCACCAATTTGAATTTAAAATATACATATTTGTTCATAATCGTTTAACGATAAAAAAGTTCAAGTTATATAACGGTCAATGTGTCATCGCACAATCTAAAGTGCAAACATGAGCTCGATACTGACAGAAATAGTGGCGATAAACAATATCAATAAATATGACATAGTACGAAAATGTTCGATTGTTGTTTCAATTTTTTTTCTAAACATTGTTTTTTACTATGAACACAAAATATTAATTAAAGAAATTTTCTATATTTTTTTTCTGCATAACAGATTTTCTTTTAACTGTACAGTAAGTCTGTTATATATATATAAACAGAAAATGCAAAAATAATGGCAGGTCACCATATTTTTAAAATTTTAAAAAATAATTTGTAACGCCACCGTCATGTCAATCTGTCCAAAAAGCTTAACAAGTCCATGAAATAGCTAAATAAGACATTTTTGAAGTCTAATAATGTATTCATTGGTCACAATTCTGCTAAAATTATATTAAAGTAAAGAACATTTAATTATAATAACATTTAAAGCTCATCTTTATGTAAAACCTATATTTTTTTTACTAAATCTGTTGAGACCATTACTCACAATTTATGCACAATTTTTTTTTGTATGTTCCCAATAATAAAATGTGTTTAAACTTTCTATGCACATAGTTTAACATATATAAAAACAAAATGTGCAATAAAAATGTTAGGTCCCCAAACTAGAATTTATTTTTTTGAAACCCTATCACTATGCTAAAAGGCCAAGTTTTGTATGAAATTATATAGAAATGGTATATTTTACTTTTTTGTTATGTTATTAATAACAGAATTTGTTCAAACTTCCTAGGCACTTATTTGAATATATAGTAAGACAATATATGCAATTAAAATTATAGGTCACCATGCATATTCAGATTTAATATTGTTTTTTGGAACCCTACCATTATGCTTAAATTGTTTAATTTTGTTTGAATAATTACAAAATGTTATATATTTCCTATTTTATGTATTTTCCTAATAATAGGCATTTATATAAATAAAGACATTAAATACAACTAGACATCAAGAGCAACATTCCTGTACATTTTTAGGAAAATCCATCCAATAGTTTTAGAAGATAAGTCGCCCAAAATTCTGCGCATGAAAAACTACAGAAAATGCCTTTAAACCAAACTTGCAGGTCTCAGGATTTCCGATCTGTTGAAATTAAATTATAAAATAGAATCGCAGAAAACAGGCACACCCAAAATTCCATTTAAACAAAGAAAGCAACCAAAAAAGCAACTTAATATCATAAATTGATAGAGCAATATCTTCTTTACTTCCTCCGAGGTCGAGATTCCAATAATTCCAAAAAAATGTTTCCGTTCCAGTCGATAAATAGAGACGTTAATGTCAATGCCTTCTACTACCAAGTTTTATAGTCTAGTGGTAGAGGCTAGCTACCGTTCACATTGTCCACTACCGTTCAGACTATCTAGATCCTGGTTGTGCAGAACTCAATCCCGAAAATGCTATGCATATGACGGTGAACATGGAACTTTCAATGAGGTATTTTCATACCATTCCATGACCAGTGACGTTAAGTCTCAGTTTCTAACAAACTGTTTTGTCCTCAACGAGAAAACAATGGGCGAAATAAACAAAATGGAATTTAGTTGGGAGCAGAGGTTATGAAGTCTACCTATCACATGTAACAGTCAAAAGACAAAATTTAAAGCTGACAACATATCCTCACCTAAGGATGATTGAACATTACTCAGACAATAACGAGACTTTAAAGTCTGGAGTAGTGGAACCACCTATTTGAAATTAGAGTACAACTGACGTATCACTTGGTATAAAAAACGACTTACCTAATCCCTGTCACACATTCGTAATGATAGACTGGTACTAAACTGAACGGGCAGTTTTAATAATATAATTGACGAAAAGATAACCTTAATTGATTAGATTAACTGATTAAATGAAATGCTTAGGTAAACACAATGTATAACCGAATAGTTCTATCGCTTTTTAAATTAAAATAATGCATTATACTGCTCATGTGTATTCACTCTGCCTTAATTAACACATAAAAAACGTATCGTAATAATGTTGTAAAAGTAGTTACAATAGTCGAACAGGAAATCTAATATACACAGAGTCCAGCCGTCCAAAACCACGCCTTCCAACATACCTAGTCCAGCCGTCCAAAAACACGCCTTCCACCATACCTAGTCCAGCCGTCCAAAAACACGCCTTCCACCATACCTAGGCCAGCCGACCAAAAACACGCCTTCCACCATACCTAGTCCAGCCGTCTAAAAACACGCCTACCAGCATACCTAGTCCAGCCGACCAAAAACACGCCTTCCGCCATACCTAGTCGAGCCGTCCAAAAACACGCCTTCAAACATACCTAGTCCAGCCGTCCAAAAACACGCCTTCCACCATACCTAGTCCAGCCGTCCAAAAATACGCCTTCCACCATACCTAGTCCAGCCGACCAAAAACACGCCTTCCACCATACCTAGTCCAGCCGTCTAAAAACACGCCTACCAGCATACCTAGTCCAGCCGACCAAAAACACGCCTTCCGCCATACCTAGTCGAGCCGTCCAAAAACACGCCTTCCACCACACCTAGTCCAGCCGTCCAAAAACACGCCTTCCACCATACCTAGTCTAGCAGTCCAAAAAAACGCCTTCCACCATACCTAGTCCAGCCGTCCAAAAACACTCCTTCCACCATACCTAGTCCAGCCGTCCAAACACACGCCTTCCTCCATACCTAGTCCAGCCGTCCAAAAACACGCCTTCCACCATACCTAGTCCAGCCGTCCAAAAACACTCCTTCCACCATACCTAGTCCAGCCGTCCAAACACACGCCTTCCTCCATACCTAGTCCAGCCGTCCAAAAACACGCCTTCCACCATACCTAGTCCAGCCGTCCAAAATCACGCCTTCCACCATACCTAGTCCAGCCGTCCAAAAACACGCCTTCCACCATACCTAGTACAGCCGTCCAAAACCACGCCTTCCATTATACCTAAATATTATCTTATTAATATACATAACCCTTGTTAATGAATATAAACGATTAGCATAGACAACCAATAGTAAGTATTCAATGATTTGGCAGAAGCCAGAGCAACAAGAAAATAAACAATTAAGGGCACGACAAGAATACAAATATTAAACGTTGGCAGCCCTTCTAGGAATTAGGTAGACTCGTTTAATAATAATAAAAAAACACATGGAGGGTCAGTACAATATATTTGATTTTTTTTAATACTGTAAATTATCCATATATTTATTGACCATCTCCATTTATTTGTATGATGTTTCCCTTGACACACATTGCTTTGTTCATCGTACCAGCAAGAATGTGTTATCTTTTCATCTACAATACTTTGAACCTCAACTACTATCAGTGCACACACACATATATATATATAATCATACACATATTGTTTTAGTTTAAAGCTGAACAACTGGCTTCAAACAGTTTGACCCTCGTCTTTTATCAGTACACATTCCTATACACATTTTGTGTGTTAAGTTTAAAGCTGACCTCGCTTCATTTTAAAACAAGCACTGTGAATCCCGTATTTCATCAGCACACACTTATACATGTGTTAAGTTTACAGCTGAACTGTCTTACTTAGTCTTTTATATACACATAGCCTAATCAGTTTTTTATACCCCTCCTCACAAAGTGAAGTTAGAGCTATTTAGGAATAACGCTGTCAGTAACAGCCCGTAAAGTCGAGTCGCGTCCCATTCTGTCGCATCCCGGCCCGTCACGTAACATATTTTTATTACGTTCATGTCTCAAATAGTTTCCTGTGGATTGTGCCCAAACTTGATGAAACTCGGACAAAGGGAAGGAGGTACATGAACGTTCGTCACAAGGGTTTTTTGTCGTGACCTAGATAGGTTTTCTCTTTGGCTGCGACTGCTGTGGTTGTTCAGTACAATTCTGAATACATCATGTGTGTTTTCTAATAATGTCTTGTATATGTTTTTACTATAAAGATTAAATGTATTTTTTTTCTAATTTTTCTGGATGTGGACATTATCTTTAGGGACTTCCTGTTGAGGGGATGTACGTTTGTTTACACTGTATCAATTTGTCAATTTGTTGTCTACACATAATATTGTTTTAAGTTAACATGTAGGCCTCATTGCCTACTGACCATTCCAAGTCGGTAACGCCGTCTTCACAACTCATTATGTTACGTATTGTCCTTTTCACTGACATTTTTTAAGATGATCATATTTCGTTTCTATAGGACCATGTTTCTCATTTTTCATACACACATAAAACCGGCTGACCTTATGTCGCTTTGCATCACACATTGTTGATAGCCTTACTTATTACGAACGTATTGCCCTGTACTTCACTTAGAATTTTCCACTTTAATATTGTGTAATGTCGCTTTTTCACTTCAAAAGCGTTCCTGGATTGTTATTCTACTTAATTTTGGCTCTTTGTCTGTCTTAGACTTGTTTAGTCTGATATAGTGTAATGAACATGTTGCTTTCAATTCAATCGTTTTCATGAGTGTTACTACACTTGACATACAGGTGATACCTGGTGATATGAGGTGTCTCTGCATTAAAGGTTTACTTTCGATTCTGCAATTTGTTACAGCGTACGGATAAATTTGTGCTGAATCTCAATGACGTCATATATTGTGTAAACCTAACAATACCATGTACGACATAGTATACATATACGTTTGTATATATACCGTGTAAGCAATGAACTGTTTGTCCGAAATCATTGACCGTTTCAGTCTATTGTTAAAACATACTTTAATTGAGATTGAACCCTATTGTTCACATGTATAATATATTAACCAGTATTTGAGACATTTATGTTCTTAATTATGCCTAATCTCACCGGTTATTCAACACCTACAGTGACAGACATGTCGGTCATTCATCACCTACAGTGACAGGCATGTCGGTTATCATCACCTACTGTGACAGACATGTCGGTTATTCATCACCTACAGTGACAGACATGTCGGTAATTCATCACCTACAGTGAAAGACACGTCGGTAATTCATCACCTACTGTGACAGACATGTCGGTTATTCATCGCCTACAGTGACAGACATGACGGTTATTCATCGCCGGCAGTGACAGAGATTTCGGTTATTCATCGCCTACAGTGACAGAGATGTCGGTTATTCATCGTCTACAATGACAGACATGTAGGTTATTCATCGACTACAGTGATATACATGTCGGTTATTCATCGCCTACAGTGACAGACATGTCAGTTATTCATCGCCTACAGTGACAGACATGTCGGTTATTCATGCCTACAGTGACAGACATGTCGGTTATACATCGCCTACAGTGACAGAGATGTCGGTTATTCATCACCTACAGTGACAGACATGTCGGTTATTCATCACCTACAGTGACGGAGATGTCGCTTATTCATCACCTACAGTGACATACATGTCGGTTATTCATCACCTACAGTGACAGACATGTCGCTTATTCATCACCTACAATGACAGACATGTAGTTGGTTTTATTTAGAGTAAGCTTAAGTATGTTAATCGATTGTAACGAAAACTCTCTGAACTTATTTTAATCCGTCTCGAAGTCTTCCAGGATAGAACCAGTACTAAGCAAATGCAGATAAAGAGTAATGTTCGGTAACACAAAACATTTGTTCATTGCGGCGCTCTAACCCAATATACCCTTTTATTCTAGGTCCGACGCTCTACGTTTAGACGACAGCGCTCCGTTGGTTCCATTTGTTAATTTATATCGCATATTTATGCCGCCTAGTTTGTTATATGATATATTAAGACGGAGGTTTCTATATTAACACTATCCCGCTTCATTGTGGTTACGAGAAGAAACAAGAACCCGCTTTAAATCCAAGTAGTTAAATGTGCCATTGACCGCTCCAAGGCGCTACCCCAATTAGTAGTGTTATTTTCAAGCTTCAGTGTGTTTTGATCTATCAAAAACTCCGGAGATGTCCTTGATAAACAATGGTGTAATCAATCTATGCCACTACGGCATTTCCACACAATGCAATACACTACCACATAACCTGATAAAAGATGTCTGAACTAGATTCAAATAATGCACAGTCTGTAAATAATGTCTATAATACTTTTGAAACCGATTTAAACAGGGTCATAGACGAGCAATGTCCACTCAAAGAGGCCTACAGACGAAATGATCAATTGCCATACATGAACAAAGTCCTTAGAAAAGAAATATATAGAAAGAAAATGTGTTATAATCCATTTTTGAAAATAAGTACTACAAAACATGGGTACAATGCAGAAGTAAAATAACCTGGTTACAAAACTAAACAATAAATCACTAAATAATTACTTTCTGGAAAGATTTACTGGTTGATGAAAATCATCAGATTTCTGGCAAACAATTAAACCATATTTGTCTAAAAAATCACTTGGCACCCACCCAAAAATAATATAACATGATCAAGACAAAATCATTTCCAAAGATGATGAAGTGTTTCAATGACTATTTCGTAAATGTATCAAAGCAAATTGGAATGGATTATATCTTTAATAGCTCCGACTGTCCTAGTTTGACCAAAATTGCTGAACAAGATTTTTAAAAATTAGTTTTGATTTTAAACAAACTGATCAGAAACTGTCTCTAACATAATGGACTCTTTCAATGTAAAGAAAGCTACTTGGGTATACACAGTCTTGAAGCTTGGTATATTCTTTGTAGCACCTAAACTTACTAATCTTATTAATAACTCAATCTCTTCAGGGTATTTTTCTGAATGACTGAAAGAGGCCCAGGTAACTCCCCTATTTAAGAAAGGACGATGCACTTTTCAAAACCAACTATAGACCTGTAAGAATACTCCCCGTAAAATGTCATGTCGAACTAATTGTCTGATATTTTCTGCTCAATTTTTGATAAATTCTTGTGCTTTTAGATGGGCCATGGGTGCCTAACAACTCTGTTAAAACTACTAGAAGACTGAAAGAGTACACTTGACTCTAACCAATACGTTGCTGTAATACTTATGGACTTTACCACACAATATACTCCTTTCCATATTTGCGTCATACGGTCTTACAGAAAATTCAAACAAACTTATGACAGGCTATCTTTCATGTAGAAAACAGCAATTTAAAATTGGCAAAATAGTTAGTAGCTGGGAAGAAATAAGTAAGGGTGTACCCAAGGATTCATTCTTGGACCCCTTCTTGTTAACGTTGTTATAAACGATATTTTGTATTTCATCAATAAAAGTAATCTTTATAGTTGACAACACCCTATCATTTCACAGCCCAACTTTTGAAACTCTTATGGAAACTCTTTAATCGGACAGCGACATTCTTTTGGACTGTTTTTCTTTCAATTGTATGCAGGTTAATCCAGAAATTTTCAAGCGATAGCTGTTGGTAAAAAAACACAAGATAAAAATACCATTTTTAAAATTGGCAAAGCGTCTATAAAATGTTATGACGTGGTAAAATTACAATTGATTCAGCCTTTTGATAGAGAAGGAACAACATGTCTTGCTTGTACTAATGGCAGAGCATTCTTTACAAACGCTCTAAAGGATAATTATAATATGTGAACTGGTGCTAATGTTTGTAGAGCGTTATCTTTTCTTCTCGATAACATCTTTATACGATACTGTAAAACAGCTTACCGCCAGGTTTTTGGTATTCCTATGGCATTATTGATGTGTTTAATAATACATCTCGGTATCTAGATGACATACTCAATATTGATAATCCGTTATTTGCTCAAATGGTCACTAACATGTATCCATCAGAGCTCACGTTGAATAAAGCCAGCAGTTCGGATACTACAGCAGCATTCCTCGACCTTCATCTCCCGATTTCTAATAATTTCATACAAACTTATATCTAAGACAAAAGTACAATGAGGGCCTGTATCGCTCTACCGGCTATATTGAGTCTTTGGTGGAGAACACGGCAACAGCTTGCGCAACTAGGCTTGATACTGATCATTCCTACCAAGTTTCATTGAAATCTAGCCAGGGGTTCAGGAAAATTGTCTGGATAAAGTGTGTGTATATAAGGCCATACCTCATTCAACCAAGACACGGCGATTATAGGCGCCACTAGGCTTGATACTCATCATTTCTGCCAAAATTCGTTGAAATTCGGCAAGAAGTTCAGAAGAGAATAATCTGGATAAAGTTTGTGTATCAAAAACCTTAAAGAGCTATAACTCCGCAAAAATCATTCAACCGGAACACGACGATGACATGCACAACAGGCCTGGTACTGGTCATCCCTGCAATGTTTCACTGAAAGTTTAGGAGAACTAGTCCGGAATTTTTTTTAAAGTGTCATAACTCTGCCAAAAATCTATCAAACAAAATACGGCTATGCCATGCATAACTAGGATTGGTGACTAATACGATTTGGCTGGGTTTCCTACTTGTCTGAGCTTACATTGATATTAACAAGTTATGTAAGTTTGGTAAAGATCAAATAATAAATGAAGGTGCTGAAGTGTTCGCAAGGCATACAGCTTTTTTCAGAAAAACAAGGCCCATAACTCTGCTGTTACCAAATCTTATTTAACTGGTTTTCAAACTGGACCAACCTTTCATTGATAATAACAATCTCTGCAAGTTTGGTAAAAATAATAAATGAATGTGCTACACAAGGCAGAATATGGCATTTTTCAGCAATAACTTTGCTGTTACTCATTCGATTTGGCTAGTTTTGGAACTTTTCCGAGATTTCATTGATAGTTTGGTAAAGATTAAATAATAAATGAAGGTGCTAGAGTGTTCAAAAGGCAGAAAACGGCATATTTTAGCCAAACAAAGGACATAACTCCGGCATAAATAATCCGATGTGGTTGCTTTTTGAACTAAGATTTTATTCCTATTGACAATCTGTGCAAGCTTGGTAAAGACCAAATAATAAATTAAGGTGCTAGAGCGTTTACAAGGCAGAAAATGGCATATTCCAAGAAAAACAAGGGCCATAACTCTTGGGTTAGTGTATCCGAACTTTCATTGATATTAACAATCTATGCAAGTTTAGTAAAGATCAACTAATAAATGAAGGTGCAAGAGTGTTAACAATGTAGAGAATGGCATTGTTCAGAAAAAAACAAGGGCCATAACTCTGGATTTACTGACGCAATTTAGTGAGTTTTCGAACTTTTCCAAGCTTTTATTGATATTAACAATCTTTGCAATTGCTAGAGTGTTCACAAGGTAGAAAATAACATTTTTTTCAGAGAAAAAAAACAAGAGCCACATCGACGCGGTGCTACGGATCAGGATTTGGCTGGATTCGGATTTGGCTGGTTTTCGAACTTCTCCGAGCTTTCATTAATATATACAATCTGTGCAAGTTTGATAAAGATCAAATAATAAATGAAGGTGCTAGAGTGTTCACACTGCAGAACATGGCGTTTTTCAGGAAAATCAACGGCCATAACTCTGGTTTTACTGACCCAATTTAGTTATATTTTGAACTTGTCCAAGCTTTCATTGATAATAACAATCTGTGCAAGTTTAGTAAAGATCAACTAACCAATGCAAAATGAGGTGCTATAGTTTTTACAAAGTTGAAAATGGCATTTTTCAGAAAAAAACATGGGCCAGAACTGCGGTGCTACTGATCTGATTTGACAGGTTTTCGAACTTGTCCGAGCTTTTATTGATATTAACAATCTATGCAAGTTTGGTAAAGATCAACTTATAAATGAAGGTGCTAGAGTGTTCACAGTGTAGAAAATGGCATTTTTCAGAAAATAATAAGGGCCATAACTCTGGTGTTACTGACCCAATTTAGTGGATTTTCGAACATTTCTAGGCTTTTGTTGATATTAACAATCTATGCAAGTTTGGTAAAGATCAAATAATTAATGTATGTGCTAGCGTGTTCACAAGGCAGAAAATAGCATTTTCCGAAAAAACAAGGACCATAACTCCGGTGTTACTGATCCGACTTGGCTACTTAATGGTTAATAGTTCTTATCGTGCCCTTAATGGTTTATTCTCTTGTTGCTCTGACTTCTGCCAAGTAATTGAGTAACTTCATTGTGCCTTTCTAGGCTATTTTTATTTTTGTATTATATTTACACGAGCATATTTGTGTTTTAATTATATTGACTATTGATGCTGCCTTGTTGGTTAGAGATTAGATCATTGCGGGGATTTCTTTTTTTAAACTGTCTTGTTTTAATGGGATTACGGTAGGGTAAGTGTGAGGTTTGGTGCACCCTAGAACCGGTTTAAACCCCCAGTGGACTACTTTGCCACTGACCGTTCCAATGCGGTAGCCCTATTGTCAATCCTTTTGTGTTTGTGATGTCGTTTGCTTTTATTATTACTTTTGCCTTCTTGTTTGTCTGTTTGCGTGGTTGTTTCTGTGTTTTGTGGTTGACTGTCCTCCTTAAATGCTAATTTCCCTGTCCGATCTTTTTATATTTCTTTATTGCTCTCATACTCTTTTATTGTTAGGGATTTCCTTTTAATGAAATGTTTGTGTGTGTGTGTGTGTGTGTGTGTGTACGCGCGCGATGGTGTGTTCGTTCGTGCGTGCGCGTGTGAGAGATTTTCTCTACGTTATATCAAAGACTCAATCGATGGTCGGTGCCAGATCGATGGTCGATTTTGAAATCAATAAGACGGACATTGGTGCTGACTTACGTTCATAAATGGTAGGGTGGGGCTTAGTCATGGCGTAACGTCTTACCCCATTCAATGTACATACCAAGTTGCATATCAATATATCTGATGGTATTGAAGATCTATGCTTTCAAATAAAACTTTAAACAAATTCTAGAAAACCTGTAAAAAGTATGAGAGTAGACTTCAGTCAATTCAAACCACGAATAAAGCGAAAACTAATGTCAGTGGTGGAGTAGGGCTGAGTCAGAGGTTTATGTATTACCCCAGTTAGTGTACTTACAATGTTTCAATGCAATTCCCTTGACGGTAATGGATATAAAGTCATTATCAAGCTGACTGGTATGATAGAGTCTAGAGACTTAGTTAGAGTGTTAGGTCCTACCCCATTCAATTTACATATACATATATATATATATACTTAAAATATAGCCAAAATCTAAATCTTTATCTCTGTAACATTTACCAAGTTCTTTTGTCTTTAAAGTCGAGGGCAATTACACTGGAGCTTAGTGGAGCATAGTCAGCGGGTCAGTTATTTCCCCCAGTCAATGTACATACCAAATTCAAAGCAATAACTTTGACGGAGATCAATACATTTACTTTGACGGAGATCAATACATTGACTTTAACCAACAGTTGTAATCAAATCTTGACTGCGTTGTCGTCGCCGTTGTCGTCGTTGTCATCGTTGCCATAAGAAAAGTTTGTCTCGGGTTTTTCTTTGAAACTTTCGATACTTAATTCAATCACCTTAGTCTCAGCTTTGTTTTATTCATTGTTTCTTTAGCTGCTCCAATAAGACGGACAATCCAGTTGTTATTATAACTAACCTTTATATCCTTTGAGAAAAACCCTCATTTATTTCCGAAGTAAGCTTTCCATTTACGTTTACGGTTTAAGTTAGAAAGGTCTAAACACCACGAACACACCAACATATGGTTCTCTTAGTGTGCTCTAACGTGTTGTAGCACTTTACAACTGATGAATACAAACTCGCCCTCCGCATTGCATCCACACACTGGTTATACAAAGCTTTATAAAGACACATATATGAAGTATGTCTAAGTTTATGTCATCGGGGCAAATGCGCACTGGATTTTCAAAAAGTCAAAGGTCGTATTCCCTGAATATACTGTTTGTGCGATGTTAATTGGCGGCGCACCCTGAGCGCGCAGCCTATATTTGGATTTGATTTTTGATGCTGCATATGGAGGAGCACGTGACATATGGAGGAGCACGTGATTAGAATGTTGGAGGTAAAAAACTAGCAAAAATGATGGGGGTAAAAGACTGACCATAAGATCTTGCTGTTGTATTGAAATTGCTGAATTGAAAGTGGCGCTATGGCATATGTCCATATAATAGGTAACTATTACAGCTACAACTTTGAAACTTTATACACAGCTGTTCTACATCATAACATAATCCAGCATATCAGGTTTCATAACTCTGTGCTGCTTTCTGCAAAAGTTATGTTCCTTTTTGAACTTAGTATATTGGTCAAGTTTTCCGTTAAGGTCCACTTTTTAGTCAGTATGTTTTTGGAAAAAAAAATGATTGTCATCCCTTGATCGGCGTCTGCGTTTTTGGTTAAGTTTTATGTTAAGATGGACTTCTTTCAGTAACTATAACAGATACAGCTTTGAAACTTTGCTTGAGCATGCTATTTTCTGACGCAGGCCATGCAATACCGGTTTCCACCCAGGGCAATCTCATGATCAGACCTACGTGGCACACACATATGACAGAAATCAGTGTCAAACATTCAAAACACCAAACTGTATGATATCTTACCACTACAAACCACTTCTTTCGAATTCATGTCCACCTAACCCAGCCATTTGTCATAGTACACATTTCACTGATCATATCAGCTTCTATTTTGATATTTTTTTAATTAATTCAAACTACCTCAACATTCTAAAAATCTTCATAACATTTTATAAATATATATCATCAGCAATTAATGCAAACACAAATATGTTTTGCTATCTTAAGTATGTGCCTTTGTTCTCAAGTTACTATTGCTTACCGTTGCCATATAACTTTTTATACTTTTTAAAATATTTCTACGTTTTTGTTGTTATATAATACAATTTTGCAAATAAATACACATGTTTGTTTCCACCTTTTGGAAACATTCCGCGCCGCCCTGATGCTTTGCATCAGTTTCTTCCTGTACTTCTTTCTCTTTGTTATCGTATGTATAGCCGAATATATATAGAGTGTTGAACTGTTCCGTTTTAGAATAAAGACATTATTCACAAGATGGTAGACGTATGTATTTTTTTCACGAACGAGTCGATATGCCTACCATCGAGTAGCTGTAAAGTAGAATATCGTTCAGCCGGTGTAGGGCAACGGCGGGGAGGTGTTGGTTGGTATTGGGTAGGGTGTTGTAATAAGCGGTCTTGCAACTTCATGAACAGCCTTAATACAATGAGTCTTCAACCTTTTTCTTTTGTTTGAGATCTTTACTTCAAAGCGATCAACTTTTCGGTATTTTGGTGACATTTGTTCTAATTTAACATTTTATCACACTCCACTGTAGTTATCCACCATCATTCAGGCTTTATGTAACGTGCTGTATCTCTCTCTCCTGGTCTTATTTGTCTGACACCACACGTGTTTATCTGAGTCCGTGCACGCTCACCTTGTGTGATACTGGGTGATGTGAGGATACTTTTAGATATTGGTCAGTGTATCTCTCTTTCTGATGGACTAGCAATGTTACTGTCCATCCTTTTTCCCCACCATACTGGGTGGTGTGAGGAGAATTGTAGATATTGGTCTGTGTATCTCTCTTTCTGATAGACTAGCAATGTTACTGTCCCACCCTCATTCCCGACCATGCTGGCTGGTGCGAGGAGAATTGTAGATATTAGTCTGTGTATCTCTCTTTCTGATAGACTAGCAATGCTACTGTCCCATCCTCTTTCCTGACCATACTGGGAGTTGTGAGGAGAATTGTAGATATTGGTCTGTGTATGTCTCTTTCTGATAGACTAGCAATTCTACTGTCCCATCCTCTTTCCTGATCATACTGGGTGGTGTGAGGAGAACTGAGATATTGGTAGGTGTGTCTCTCTTTCTGATAGACCAGCAATGTTAATGTCCCTTCCTCTTTCGCACATGAGTGTGTCCAAGAACAGGATATTTCTAACTTTCTCTTATTCAATGTTAACATGATGCTTCCCGGAGTATCCGTCTTGTTTTTGTGCTGTGTTAGTTGACAAACTGGTCATTTATTGATAATCTCAAGTCATCCATCTGTATATTTGCTTATGCCATACACGAGGTACACACGTGATCGGGACAAAGGCAGTGGTCTTTTGTTCCAAAAAGTCCATAAATAACTTTCTGTGATACTGGACTACCCACCGATGTCCCTAATTTATGTTGGCAGACGGTTGAATTTGCAAACAACCAGTACTTCGTCAGGTAAATGAAGCCATTGTGATTAGGCAAACCATACCAATCTTAAACAGGGACCAGGGGAGTATACCTTCAGGACCATTTACAGATAATTGTTGGCCATTGGGAACCAAGACTTGTTGGCAGAGGTAAGACAGAGGTAAACAGTTTCCAGTGATATCACTTATGTCACAGTTCAGTTGATAAATGTCTTTGACCGAAACAGTGACAAGTAAGTTTGACCAAACCGACATGGTTAATTAATTTGCCAAATTATGAAACAAAGCACTTAACATTTAGGGTGTGTGTAAACAATAACCATCTTGCTTGTTCTCACGTACTTGTATATTCTAGCGTTAGTATATAATAAGGAAAACAGATCGATACGCAACTTGCTTCAGATCAGTATATATATATATATATATCCAGTTATGCTGCATAACGTATTTT
Source organism: Cyrtodaria siliqua (assembly GCA_037043455.1). Lineage (NCBI taxonomy): Eukaryota > Metazoa > Mollusca > Bivalvia > Adapedonta > Hiatellidae > Cyrtodaria > Cyrtodaria siliqua. The sequence continues at coordinate 2 of JAWPHD010017296.1, read as the reverse complement.
AT